>JAODXP020009334.1:0-10000 GCA_027497455.2 Sardinella longiceps | reverse complement strand
ATCGTGGACGGAACAAGGCAGTAATCTTACAAACTGCTTCTACACTCAATAGGACAGCGCTATGACCAGTCAGAGGAATGAACAAGATGTAAACACCAATTCAAAAGATTGTTGTTTTCAGCGAAGCCCACTACACTACAACTCTCTAAACACATAGAATATTGTGGTTAGTGAACACCAACAGTGTCCAACCAGTCAAGTTTCCAATGGCTTGCTACTAGACGTACTAGCTGAGCAAATCTATTTGCCGCCGCTAGTCTAGTACGTCTTTGTAGGCTACACAGAGGGTGCTCTTGGGATATGTAGTTTTTATCTTAGTGAGTTGTGGGTGAGAGAGGCACTGAACAGTAGTTATGCTGACATGTGTGGATAGTGAAGACGTAAAGCAGCAGGATATATCTAAGAATGGCAAAAACAGCAGATTCCAGAAACACGTAAAACACTTTTAAGGATTTGGACTCTGACTGACAAGGTAGAATATAATTTAATAATTTGAATATAGAGACACAGTAGAATATAGAGCCTTCCTGCAGCCATGGCAAGACTATAGCCGAGTCGACTAATGGGTTACCATGCCTTCATGCTTTGTAGTCACCACTTAATGTGTGTGTGTGTGTGTGTTTCTTCCCCAGTAATGTCATGTGGTTCGGCTGGAGAGATCCCCAATGGAAAATACAACTACAATGAGGGCGTAGAGTTCGGCAGCAAAGTTACTGCTGAGTGCAATGAGGGGTAAGGACAGTGTCAGGCAGTGTGTGTGTGTGTGTATGTGCATGTGTGTGAGTGTGTGAGTTCAATGAGGGCAGTGTCAGACAGTGTGTGTGTGTGTGTGTGTGTGTGTGTGTGTGTGTGTGTCTGTGTGTGTGTGTATTTGAGTGACAGAGAGAGAGACACAATGTAACTAATAGTTTTAATGTGCAATGATGTCAGTGTTATATTGGCTGTAATAGTGTTTTGCTCATCATCTTGTTTGTTTGTTTGTTTGTTTGTTTGTTTGTTTGTTTACCCCATGCAGGTATCATCTGATTGGTGGAAATGTCAGACTGTGCATCAGCACGGGGTGGGACGGCAGAGAGGCTGTGTGTGAGCGTAAGTTACTCTAACCTGTGTGTGAGTGTGTGTGTGTGTGTGTGAGCGTAAGTTACTGTAACCTTTGTGTGTGTGTGTGTGTGTGTGTGCGCGCGTAAATTACTGTAATCTCTGTGTGTGTGTGTGTGTGTGTGTGTGTGTGTGTATAAAGCAGTCTTTCACTGCCCGCCAGTCTCAGCTCTTCTGGTCTCTACATGTGTCTCTAAGCGTGTGTGTGTTATAGGGGCGCATTATTGGATCAAGTGTGTGTGTTCCTCTTAGTATATGATATTTATATCATGAAATATTATTATGATGAAATAATGATATGAAATGTATATAATGACTTAAATTGGTGATGTGTGTGTGTGTCTTTGTACTTCTGTGTGTGTGTGTGTGTGTGTGTGTGTGTGTGTGTGCACAGCTGTCCAGTGTCCCCCTCCCCCAGGTGTTCCAGGTGCAGAGTTGTTGGGCTCCGTGGACGAGCCTCACCTGTACGGTCATGTGGTCAATTACCGCTGCCCTAAGGGCTACTTGGTGGGGGAGAGGGAGATCCACTGCACCAAGAATGGCAACTGGAGCGCCCCCTCTCCACGATGCACAGGTACTGCAACCTCTAGACACCCAAACATCCCCTGAGGCCCCAGATTCCCCCCTGTATGCAGTCCGATCTCCTCCCTCCTGCTTGCTACATCTGGGGATCTGATAACAATATAGTCTTTTAATGCCTTATTCATTTTTCTTTTTTCTTTCTTTTTTCTTTTATATTTCGCTTTTCCTGTAGTCAAGCCTTTATCTTTCTCTCTTTTTAGTAAATTACACTACTGGTACATGCATCTACCTTGTAGTGGTAGAAATTTCGGTACAGGGTGCTACCAAGCGGCACCCAGTGCAAGACTGACAATCATCTGCTGTTGTGATACAATGGGGCAGAAATAAGCACATACTGTAGGACCCAATTTATTCAAAAGGTGGATGGCGACATCTGGTGGCAATTTTGGAAACTGCTGGACAACAATATGTCATTAAAAATACTGTGTACTTTATAGATCCTTACAACTGTATGCATATAAATTTGTGTGTGTGTGTGTGTGTGTGTGTGTGTGTGTTTTGTCAGACGTGACATGCCGGCAGCCCGTGCTGCGTTTTGGCTCGAGGTCGTGGAACTACAAGCTGAACTACAGGCCTGATGAGCAGGTGGGTGTAGGGTTGGGTATTGAGAACCGGCTCCTATACTACTCAGATTTGGTTCAAAATGATCAATTCCATTCATGTCGTATGCCTCCAACGTTATCAGTTCTTCTTATCAATTCTCTAATTTCTCTGCCTGCAAGTTGCGGTGCATTAGCGTCACACGCTAACTGCAATTTTCATAGGAATCTATCACATTAACTCCAGTTGGTATAGCCTGTTGCAAAACACAGCTTTCCTATAATCCAATGGAGCTTCTTGTTATAGGAATATTTATTACAAATGAAGACAACATGATCAACATCTGCAGCAGCTTACTGATATCCACTTACACCTTGCACAAAAACAAAGTTTATTTTACCAAAGTCTTGTGTCGGTACACACGATAGATAAAATAACAATGTATTATTAGTGCTGTCAGTTTAACGCGTTAATAACGGCGTTAACGCAAACCCATTTTAACGCCGTCAATTTTTTTAACGCGCGATTAACGCATTTGACCCGCCATTATCAATGGAATGTGAAAAAAAATATCTCCGACATTCCAACACCTCCCGACGTTTCAGTATGTCCTGTGTTTGTATTAGGCTTGAATTAGGCCTACTGCTTAGCCTAGGACCTAGGCGACTCATACCTACAGTAGCCTACACACGCACTGCACACATGGTCTGCACTCTGCCCTGCTGCTCCGATGTCAGTGAAAACAAATATTTTACCGACACAATCGTTGACATTCACTCGCATGTTCGCATATTTAGGTTGTTAATTAGCTAGAAGAGGATTGATGTTGTCACTTAGAAATCCCTTCTCTTGAACTGAATACCCCGCAAATAGGCTAATATCAGTTTCAAAATTGCAGCGCGAGTGAGAGGTGAAACATGTCGGAGCGCAACTGAGAGAGAGAATGTTTATGAGCGTCATTTGATGTCAGTGAAAACAAATATTTTACCGACACAATCGTTCACGCTCACTCGCATGTTCGCATATTTAAGTTGTTAACTAGCTAGAGGATTAATGTTGTCACTTAGAAATCCCTTCTCTTGAACTGAATACCCCGCAAATAGGCTAATATCAGTTTCAAAATTGCAGCGCGAGTGAGAGGTGAAACAGGTTGGAGCGCAACTGAGAGAGTGAATTTGTGCAAACGAGACGCATATAGCCTACCTGATTCTGAACATTACGACCTTGTCACTAAAATGAGAGCTTCTTGCAGGGCAATTGCCAATATGGCAAAATGCATTTTAAAGGTATGCTCATGCAATGTAGGTTTATTCATGTAGACCATAATGCCATATTTTCATTGAGCCTCTTTAGAATAGCTTATAGGTTAGTATAATTTAAAGGGCCACCATCCAGGTTTTTTTTTATTATTATTTTTTGTAAACTTGTGAACTAGCAACATAAAAGACATCAACATCTCTCTGGCAGTACTTGAACATGTTAATATTTTCTGATGCTGTAACTGGGTTTTCTTTTATTTTAAATTGGTATTCACCCCCACCAATGAATGCTGATAACAGCATTAAAATGAAAATAAATAAATAAAAATGGGACAAAAAGAAATCGAGGGACATTTAGAATAGAAAGAAATTTGCGATTAATCGCGATTAATTATGAGTTAACTATGGCAAAAATGCGATTAATCGCGATTAAATATGTTAATCGCTTGACAGCACTATGTATTATATCAATAGCTAAATGCTAATTTGCTCTGTTTTGTTTTTTATAGCCTAAGGCAATAAAGTCTGATGATGTATAATAAATTATTATGGGATTGGAATATTGGGTATAATAATACAGTAGGCCCTAAGACTGCCTTTTTTGGCATTCACTAGGCTACTCAGGAATCGATAAGAGTATTGATAAGGAATTGGATTGATAGGCAGAATTGATAATGGCATTGATATTGATAAAATCTTATCGATACCCATCCCTAGGTGGGTGTGAGGTGTGACCAGGGATACCGGCTGATGGGGGCGTCAACACTCACCTGTGGGACTGACGGACAGTGGAGCCCACCTGTGCCCAAATGTGTATGTGAGTATCAGGACACACACACACACACACACACACACACACACACACAGACTGTAAGAGGTGAGTGAACTTACTTGGGTTTAGCCCTGCACTCTCTCTCTCTCTCTCACACACACACACACACACACACACACACACACACACACACACACACACACAAATAATGCAATCTTTTCACTCTGAAATAAATTCTTTCTCCTGGTTCTGTTTGGCAGTGTCACCACCTCAGACTCAACAGGCTGACACCTGGACCAGGACCGGCTGATCCATCCATTT
The DNA here is from genome assembly GCA_027497455.2 of Sardinella longiceps. NCBI lineage: Eukaryota > Metazoa > Chordata > Actinopteri > Clupeiformes > Clupeidae > Sardinella > Sardinella longiceps. Next base: position 5,428 of record JAODXP020009334.1, on the reverse strand, counting down.
TCTAAGATCTCAGAACCGTCTGATGGATTCATCCACGTTCTAAGATCTTTGAGTCGTCTGATGGATCCATCAATGTTCTAAGATCTTAGAGCCAGCTGACCCATCCATCCATGTTCTAAGATCTTAGAGCCGTCTGACGGATCCATCCATGTTCTACGATCTCAGAAGGCTTCTTCTATTCCTTAGTCATGACTTAATTGCACTATCCCATATATCAGCTGTCTAGGATCTACTGATAACACACATCACACTAAAGTTACATGCAGCAGAAATGTACATATTGTACCATGGCGGCTTTTTAAACATATACATTAAGAATCTGATAAAATGTATGATCATATGAACTACTGACTGATATTGAACAGTAGACTGTCCCAAACGGTGCAGTGTACTGACTAGAATGGCTCAATTGTGTTTTCTGCCCTCATGGCACCTTCCAGGCAACCCTGTTTTAAAGGCGCTACTATAACCCTGACCCTAATCCTAACCCCTTTACCCTCACCCTAACTCTCAGATTTAGGGGGATTGTGTCTTGAAGGCAGTGCTGCCTAGAAGGCGCTGTTGAGGAGCAACTGCTTGTAGAATGTGGGCACAACTTTAACCACCTGACCTGCCTTAATGGACTTACACAGACTTACACAGTCAGATTGTAAAAAGTGTTTCTTATATGCTGGGTTAAGATATGGTGATTTATATTTCCAATAATAAATATAATTTGTTCCTAATTGTCCTCTGGTGTTAATTTACATATAGCCCGTGTTAAACCATTAGGCTAGTGAATATGGTGTCAAAGTTCATGTTAACCATTAGGTTAGCGAATGTAGATTTAATGCTATCCTAGTTTACAGTAATGCAGTATAGAGTTTACTTAACCATTAGCATTAGGCTAGTTGATATGAGGAAGAGATAACGTTCTGTGAGGCAGTCATTATCGTAGAATATATCCCAACAGAGTGATGCTATGCAGCCCGACGCACCAACTCATGGACATTTATTGCTTGCGGTCTGAATGTACAGTTAGTTTGTCTTTTGATTGGTCGGACACTATTGGAAGTCCACTGCGGTGCACGAGGTCAGGCATGGTGTTCGTTCTTTTTTTTACTGGTCACACCTGGTTCATGTGCTGATTGCAGGAGAGGAATGCAATTTGCTAGCCTGGGAGTTCCCATGCTCCTTTGCACGCTTATTTAATTTCACTCTGCAAAGCAGCATAGTGACCATGGCCGATTTTCTTGCCTGGTTTCGGTATCCTATCACAGAACAAAAAGGTACTAGCACAGCCATTGATTGCATTTTACGTCAAGTGGTGGCTCTGGTATTGGCTCTGAGCTATGTACAGACACTATGATAGACATTTGTAGCGCCCAATAAACGGCTCTGGACAATCGTAAACAATGCTTCCACTACGAGAGATGCAATAGGTAGGTCTCCAGACTAAATATCACTCGTGATTTTTAGTTTGGCATTCGCCAGGCTAGCAATGTGCACCATCTGGTTTTCACTGGACATTTACAGTAGGCCTATTTTTACTGAGTGGTAGCGAGGGTGACTGATTAGGATGGCAGCTGGCAGCTCAGTTGTGCGGCTTAAATGTGAACCCCACTCTCTCCCATAGACATGAACTATCACAAAGTATCTTGCTCCTTCAAAAATCTTTGTAGTATGACTTGTCAGGACACCCCTGATTTGGAATAAGATCAGATTCACAGGAAAATTCTACATATGTGTCGGAGAGAGCTGGGAAACCCTGACACTACAGGTTACAGGTAAATGATCTGTCACACAGAAGCTAAAGTAAATAATGCTGGATATGTTTTTTTGGATGTATTAAAGTTCACGAGAGTACAGAATGTTGCCTGAGAGTTACTAGATGGTAGGAAAAACAGTTTGTGAGACAGTCAATAGACGAAACCGACAAGCGTTTTGTGTAGGCTGCCATCTTGTGGTGACGCCATTGTTGGACTGTAAACAAGCCTTTTTGATAATGCACAGTCAATGACAGCTAACAGCAAAGACCATGGAATAATCTGACATTATACAGGTAGTAGTGAATCTCGTAAATCACGGCATTTTATGGTGTGCTATCATGTTATCCCATGGACAGATTGGCGATCTAACAGCTCAACAATGGCCCCTGCTTACTTCATGTATAGGGAAGAAGAGTCAGGAAGTGAGAGGCTCACCTGTGAGAAGGAAACAGGAAGTGAGAGGCTCACCTATTTGAAAAGGTGATGGCGGCCATTTTGAATAGACCTTTTGTCGGACAAAGCTGGAGGATACCAGAGAACTTTTAATAGGGGAGAATTAGCACTCCGGTGGTATTGCGCCTAGATGGCGCGCACGAGTCAGTGAAGAATGAATTGGGTTCTATGCAGCTGCACCCTCAAATGCTGCATTTCTTTAGATACAATTTTTTCTTGAATAAATGCATTCATGCATGCGGTTCAGAGTAATTTGATTTAATTCTCAGTCCACACATAATATTTTTAGCATTTTTTGTTCATTTGTAAAATCCCTTCCAAAGTGTCTGTCACATGACACAGCAAGTCTTTCCCTATGGCCATTCACCAGAATAGAGTAGCAGAATGCTAGTGAGTCAGGGGAAAAAACAGCTCAAAGATGAAAAACGTAATGGTCATATGTATTAAATATATTTCATTTTGATTGAAATCCATGTCAAAGTTGCTTAAAATAAAATGCAATCTGTGATATGTTGTCCCTAAATATGTGAAAATTATACATTTAGCCCTATACCTCATAGGTGCCCATTGATTTTCCACTCAGTTTCCACTGACTCGCGATCGCCCCCTAGCGGATTTCCAATTGGAATTGCAGGTTGAATGGCGTTAATAGGAGTGCCATGGCTCGCCGTAAACGGGCTCTGAGGATACCTTTGGGCCTGGACCAGTTTTTTGGGATTATTCCCCCCTGGCTTGCTATTTTTGCCAAATGGATTATCTTTGAATTTTGTGGGTTTTTTGTGATCCTGTTTTTTGAGTGTCTCACTTTGGTGAGATTGATCTTTTTGTTTGTTTCACTGCTTTTTGGATTCATATTCACTGTTTGACTTTTTTTTTTTGTTTTGTTTTCTCAGAGATCTCCGATTGAATTTAGATTTTTGAATGGACTGAGCCAGAGGGCTATGCTTAAACTCACTCCGGTGCTATCCTTTAGTATAGTATAATAATCCATAAACAATATTAATCCATAATAGCAGAACAGATAAAACATGGAGTCATACAACATAGTGTCAATAAGAAACAGCTGATGCAGCTGGTGCATTAGTATGAATCAATGACTATTATCATATAATCATATTGATGTGCATTGATTCATATTATTGACAGCTGACCAATGAATGAGAACTTTGCAACCGTCCAAAATAATAAAGTTGTTACTTTATTGAACAATTGTTCTAGTAAACAGACAACAATAAAAACTGTCGATAAAGCAGGTCTAGATCAAGGGTGCTCTGTTCTGGTGGCACTGGTTATTCTCACAACCCAACTACCAAACTACTTTAGTATTGCACTAGTAGAGGCAGCATTTCACCTCTGGATTTCTTATCCTCAATTATGAGGCGCTTTTCTGGCGTAATGTGAGAAGCACATTTTTTGGCAAATGACAGCAGTGTGTCAGAAACAGGGTTGAACGTCATACTATTGAAAGTGTCGGGATCAACAATTTTCAGCTCCGCAATGGGGGCTGTCATCTTAATTGTGTCCTTGTCCACTCCGTTGATTTGGAAGGCCTTTGTCAGTGTCTGGACACGAGTGAATGTTTTGAGAACTTCTTCATACCTCCGAATAACGTCATCTGGCTTTTCGACTGATACAGAAAAGAGAGAGAGAGAGAGAGACCAACAGAGATACAGAGAGAGAGAGAGAGAGAGAGAGAGAGAGAGAGAGAGAGAGAGAGAATAAAACATGAGAAAAAAACACACTTAAAGCCTTTTCACATTGACAGGTATAGGTGGAATTTTTTACATTATATTTCTATGATACACAGTATATAATGTATAATCCTAGGCATTTTTAAAAACACCAGGCAGGAGGGTTTTTTAACTGCTCAAGTTGAGAAAACTACAACTTTCTAAGAAAACGCACCAGGCGTCAAGGACTTTATTGACAGCTGACCAATGAATGAGAACTTGGCGACCAAAATAATAAAGTTGTTACTTTATTGAACAATTGCTCTAGTCAGCGGACATGTAGCGCACTATGACAAGACCGACAAGTTATATCATAACATCCACCAACCATCCGTTGTTAAAAAGGGCTAATTTCCTCATCTTTAACACTTAAGGTGGCTACAGACCAAAGATCCCGAACGAGAAGGTCTGCAACGTTCTAAAAACTAGCGACCAAAAAAAAAAAAAAAACCATTCTAAAACTCTGAAACTAGGATTTCACACGTTAAATCTTTTGTGACTGCCTGCAACGGCTTGCAACTGCTTGTAACAGCCTGCCACAATTCATTTATACCGCCACAGCTCCTCTCTATCTCTCTCTATCTTCAGTCTGAATGGGCCTTAACAGCTGCTGGTTGTCACTGATACCAGTAGCCTAAGCTAACCTTTGCAGCCTAATGTACAATGATTTGTATAATACTTGTGCTCTACAATGAATTCTTGCTCATAGCAGTTATTAGGACAGGAACCCACAGTCAGTGTTTGACTTCTTAAAAAACACTTTGACCAGGCGTTGGTCTTAAAATATATATTGTGTATGTGAACACGCCCTTATGGCTGATTTTTCTGAGACAAATTATGGTTACAGTTAAACTTAGTACAAAAAGTATGGAAACATTTTTTCAAGGTGGTAACACAATTACTGTTTAAAAGACTATTTAGTTGCCTTTCAAATCTCATTTGGTGTTTGGTTCCTTAGATTACTGAAATTTGCAGAAACAAACAATCGTACAAGCGAACTAGCAGGTCAAAATGCGTGCATGGTGGCAGGTCTGTGTGTGGAAGAACCACACACAGCCATAGCAGACTGGCACCTCCTCCTTAAGCTGGTATCCAGCCTGGTCACACACTGCTTCAATTATTTATAAAAGTAAGATAATTTATTAATTTACCTTTCATATGAACGTGCTCTGTTGGCCGAGGAGATGATGAGCTGGGGAGACGAGGCTCATTTCTTGGAGTATCACTGTCCGAAGTGTCACTTATATTTGGAGAGGACTCAGGGAGATCATCTCCATCTTCCGTGCTGTCATCATCGTCCTCATCATCCTCATCATTGACTGTCATCTTCAATCTTTTAGGATGGTCTTTAAAGTAGATACAGGTGAGAACAGGGTTAGAGTTTTATTCAATTTGGCCCAGGTGTCACCATTGTGCTCATGAGCAAGGAACTTAACCTGAAGTTGCTTTATGGGAAGTTGGCCCTGATGTAATTGAATTTATGAGTCAATTAGGATA
>JAODXP020009332.1:12500-13838 GCA_027497455.2 Sardinella longiceps | reverse complement strand
GTAGGCTACTGATGCGCGGGCCGGCCCGAGCCCGGCGGGACCCTCGGGCTAGCCCGCGGGCCGGGTTGGGTCGGGCCATTATTTTCTTAAGAATCCACGGGTTGCGGTCGGGTCGGGTCAGATCACAGACAGTCATAACTACAACGTTAAAATCACACGCACATCCGATCCGAGACAGCAGAATGCCACTTGACAGCGCCTGCTGTGTGTTTGCTCTCTCTCCCTCTGCGCACGGCACCAATGCTAACGGACTAGTTCAAGTGAATAGCAAGTAACATAGCAACAGTATGCTAACTAGAAGCAAACCGTTTTAGACTTCGCTTAAACGTAATATTTTGCACTAGCCTTCATTTATTTTTGGTCTGTCAACTTAAACTAATCTCGGCAACATTGTCCAGCTTGTTGTCATTCAATGAAACACCACTTCTCAATTTTAAAAAATTACGTTAGCTAGCTCACTAGCGTTAGCTCGCTAACAATTTGTGGTAAAATGCAGCTGCCTAACCTGAATTAAACTTCTGCTACAAATACGAACTATAACAACTTACATTACTTGGCTTGAACTGATGATAGGCAGTTGTAGAATATGATAAATACATCCAAAAAATCTTCAATGACTCCAAAAAGACATTATGACCAGTTTATTGACAGTGTCCCACACATATCTCATTCACTTTACCGTAACGGAGCCCGACCCCAGTTTGCATTAAGGGGGTTGCCCCCGCCCCCGCTTGCCAAAGTATTTGTTTCTTTCAGTTTTGCAAATCGTGGATGAACTCTCTGTAAAACTTTGAGATGTTCAGTAAATATCCAATACATCTAAACCATTTGCTATTTGTCTAATTTTTTACATATTGCCAGGGCAGTTCCTAAGCTAAGAACTATTTTGGGGGGCGGAAGGAACGGATAAAAATTGTAACTAATTTAGAGAAGTTCGCTGCTGGCAGCCCATGACATTACCATCCCCTCGCGCGGCCGCAGACATTTCATTTATGTTGTTTAATATGCCTAGGCCCTATATAAACACATAAACACTTATTTATTTATTTTTTAAAAATTAAGCGGGTCGGGTTAAAAATCATTGCGTAATCTTTCGGGTCGGGCGGGCTGGGTTGGCTGCGTGATGGGTCGGGTCGGGGCGGGTCGTAAAAATCATCGGCCCGCGCATCACTATTTTCAAGGCAACCCCATACACCAGCGCCGGACCCTTCCGCCGTTGATTGTGAATTATGATTGAAGTCTATTTTGTCGGAGGCGTCCACTGACATCCATTGTTATTTCTCTCATGCTACGATTTGAAAATGCTGTCGGAGCCGGTGTGCGGATGGCTTCATTCAC
>JAODXP020009332.1:0-7500 GCA_027497455.2 Sardinella longiceps | reverse complement strand
GACTAGCTACATGCTGTGTCATGTGTGCAGCATAGGCTAGATACTGATGCCTGCTATCCACTCTTTGTGCTGAAGTGCAGGGGTAGTGGGCGTTGCACGCGGAAGCAGATCATTTATGTAGGCTATTTGTAACAATTTTATATTGGGCATCCCATTTAACATGATTGCGTACCCCTAAAAATCACAACACCTCTGCTGAAGTGTGCAATTTGCTCTCTCTCTCTCTATCTCTCTCTCTCTGTCTCTCTCTCTCTCTCTCTCTCTCTCTCTCTCTCTCTCTCTCTCTCTCACTTACTTGCTGGATGTTTTATTAAGCAGACTTGGGTTTGCTTTCTCTGTTTATCTGGAGTTGAGAACTCCCACAAACTAGGCACTTTTTTTTCTGTTTTAATTGATAGGTCAAGCTTTCCTATCCACATAGAAGAACTGTAGTTTGGAGAAGTAGGAACACATGGTTGATATTATGTCACTATGATGTATCAGTTTGTTTACAAAGTAATTAGAGAACCACAGGTCATCAGTAGCTTAGTTGCCTTTTTTTACGTCACTGAAACCGTTGACCTTTACCCACACGAATACTGTGTAAACATTCATTCATTCAATTGGACTAAACAATTGGACATTTATTCATTTACATGTTGGTGGTTTAGATACAAGCACAACAGGTTTGCAGCAGATGAAGATGGAAGCAGAATATTATATTTACGTAAGTCATATAGAAAGACATTCAAGACAAGAGTACATGCTTGATCATAATCATAAAGTGCACTAGTGAATATTGAAGGTAGTGCATTATAGGGCAGATAAGGGACTGGACAGACAACCCAAGACAGGGCATAAGTAGACTTGTACCACAGCAGTGAATATAATCATTTAAGAGGAGGTAGTGAGGTGGAGATGTAATGCATGTATTAAAATGAAGAAAAGAAGAGGAGTGCATTCCAGTGAGGAGGAAAAGAAGAGTGCATTCCAGTACAGTTTTAGGCACCTTGCATCATATCCCGCAGTTCAGCGGCCTGACTGCTTGGGGATAGAAAATAAGTATCTCTTTGAGAGAGCTTGATTTCCACAAGGTTTCTGTTTTAACATTAGAAAACGTTATCTTAACATAATAATTGTTTTTCGTTGAAACGTTGATAAGTGTTCACGCACTTTGTGGTTTAGGGGTTCAGGCAAGTGGGGTAGAGCTGAGCTTGTAGTAGCCTTGTTAGGAGTCTTTTGGTTCGTGTGACGGTTTAGTACAAGCAAAGGGCTTTAAATGTCAAATGGCTCCTTGCCCTAGGTGATCATTGAGCGTGACTTCCTGTGCACCCAAGAACTAAGCAGCACAAATCTCTGTCTGTCTGTCTGTCTGACTTTTTCTTACTCCTGTTTATTATTTATTAAAATCAACAGCCCCCCCCCCCCCACACACACACACACACACAAACACCACTCGACTGTCGTTTCCCTCTCTGCATCTCTCTCTCCCTATATGCCCCTGGCGAGTCAACCCTAATCTTTTTTTTTTCTCTTTATCTCTATTTTTCTACATTACTTTGCTTTTTTCATACCACACACACACACACACACACACACACACACACACACACACACACACACACACACACACACACACCCTTTACCTCTATCAATCCCTGCTGCTGCAAATACTGGAGCAAAACTTTTTGGACACCCACATGATGCAACCAAATCGCTTTCTCTCATTCTGTTAGCCGCCCCCCTCCCTCCCTCTCTCTCTCTCTCTCTCTCTCTCTCTCTCTCTCTCTCTCTCTCTCTCTCTCTCTCTCTCTCTCTCTCTCTCTCACTGTCTTTCATTCCCAGTCTATCTTTCTTGTTTTTTTACAAACCTATTCAGTTCAACTCCATCTTCCTCTTTCACATCCAGAACATGCACTCTTGATTGTACCCATTTATATTTATATAACAAATAGGTCAGGTCCAACTATTTAGCAATTTCATATTGGACAAAAGGCATTCGAGAGAGGATATGCCTGCGGCTAAACCACACCCATAAGGATATCCACAAACAATCCCACTCCCGGTACAGTGTTACATTTACATTTAGGCATTTAGCAGATGCTTTTATCCAAGTCGACATACATTTGTCAACTATCTGTCAATTACTCCAGGGCCAGTCTCCCCTAGCACAACTCAGAGTTAAGAGCCTTGGACATGCCAGGCAGCAGGGATTCAAACCCGCAACTTCCAGAGAACTAGCCCACTTGTCAATCTCCTTAACCGCTGTGCTACTACCGCTGCTAAAAAATGCTACAATTCAAACAAGTATATATTTTTTCCGGCCAGGTGATTAGCGAGCGCGACATCCTGGGCACTCAGCTGGTGCGGCGTAACGACGAGCTGGCGCTGCTGTACGAGAAGATCAAGATCCAGCAGTCCATCCTGAGCAAAGGCGAGCTGCAGTACAACCAGCGTCTGGAGGACCTGCGTCTGCTCAAGATGGAGATCAAGAGGCTGCGCCGCGAGAAGGGCATCCTCAACAAGACCGTGGCCAACGTCGAAGACCTCAGGTAAGGCTGCATCGCTGCTATGAACAAAAACAAAACCAGAAACTTTGTCATTTTTTATGTTCCAGAACAGAAAAGAACAGAAAATTCTAACTGTTTAAAGGGTGTGACATGCTTTCCTGTAGCACATTTTACTACATTGCTTTAAATGGCCATCAAACCCTGAATGTAGAGCAAATCAATTAATTAAATACTGCAACTCAAAAACACAACTTGTTAGTCACTTGTGGAATGAACAGGACTACCAAACACCATCTAAACAATCATTTTAAGCAACTAGTCGCAATTATTGAAATGTGAGGTCTATCAAACCCAATTGCCCTTTGTCCCCGCCCCTTCTCCATTCATACCTGTACTCTGGAGGTGTGGCTTTAGAGGAAGTCTGCAGAAAGGGGAATTGGACTTCTAGACTTAATCTTAGTATTTTTTTAATATCCAACAGCTGACATGGGACATTATTAACTGGTTCAGGAACAATATTATTTTGTTATAAGCACACAAAACTGGAGACATTAAAATACTGTTTCTGTTCAGATTGAAACAATTGGCAAAAAAATATCTGTCTTTAACCTTTAGCATTTATGATGCTAAATTACTTCTAAGAGACTTTGTTATGAGGCAAAGGATTATTCCAAACAAGACATTACCACGATAAATATTAAAAAGACTCTTTCTGATATATCCAAAACTTCACCACAATGAGAAATCTTGTCATAAATTTGCATTCTGTTGCTGTGCAACAGACAAACAGTGGAACGAGTTTGCTACAGTCTTAGCAGCTGACAGAAGTACTGTCATCAGACAGTGCAAATTAACTAGGACAGCCTGTGACATCCAGCAATGCCTAAAATAATCTTAATTGATTGAAATGTTTTTATAAGAATATGATAAACGAGCTTGTTGCATAATGTTGTCCATCCTTGAGTATGCTGCAGATTGCCATCACAGATGAATATTTAATTAGACAAGATTTGGTCAACATGATTGCAGACCAGTGGCGGCTGCTGGTTTTTCAGATAGGGGAAGCTCAGATTGCGCGATCGGTATTTTTTCTTTTTTTCATTTAAACTATTTAATTCTGTTTTTAATGTCATGGGCTGTCACATTTGTCAGGTTTATTTTTTTCTATTGAAATATGCATCATTTAATTGTAGTAATTTAATTGCATTTGAATGACAACATACACTATATAGTGGCTTAAACTATTTAAATTATTCAGATGCAAAACCCTCCCAAGTCAATTTGCAATGAATTACCAGAAATAATTCCCTAATAATTCCTTTAAACATGCTTTATTATTGGAGCCATATTATAGGGTTCCCTTTTCAAGTGGTTAAAATAATGTCTGACCTCAAAACACACATCTGTAAAGTACCATGACTCTGTTTTGGTCCCCTTCTCTTGTCTCGTTCATGATGAGCTGCTACCAATAAGTGTCTCTGCTGCTACGTTCTCATTTCAGAGCTGGCCGTAGTAACCATAGCAACATTTGTTTACAGATCTCTTGCCTGAAAATTTGGCTAATCACTATCAGACGAAGATTAGCTATCTTTGCTAACTCTATTAAGTAGTGACAGAGGCAAGAATCACTGATGAAAATCAAAAGTCACTTGTGAGTTCGTGTGTACATCAATCAATGAACTAAATAATAGAGAATAAAATCATGGACATGGGCAAAGTATTATTAATAACGATAACACAGACAAAGAGAGTAAATTTGTTGTTGGTACAGGCTCAACATTGCTTAGCTTGTCTATTAGCCGGTAGCCTTCCAAACAGGAACAGTGTGAGAGAGACAGAATGCCAATCAAAGAGGTCCAAGTATCTTGTCAAATCATGAAACGGAAGCGAGTTGTCCGAGCCCACCCTCTCCCATTGACCCCCAGTGAAACAGAGCTTCCCTGGAAATGACGTATTTTGCGTATTTTTGCCGAATTAGCCAATAAACGCCGGGTAGCGTTGTCCATGGCCGGGGAAACGTTGTCAATGGCCCTCTATGGAGCTGGACAGCAGGTTGTCAATGGGATTCTAATGGCAAAACTTTCGTGAGTTTAGAGACCCGAAATTACATTTCTGAACAACGAAATCGAAACAGTTTGAAACGGTGTTGATATTAATAGACAATAGAAGTGACTGACACACGTTTAGCATGTTTTATTAATAGTATGTAAGTTTTTTTTTGGAGAAATTTTAGGGGAAGCTGAGGTTCCCTTGCTGTCTTATGATAGCCGCCTCTGTTGCAGACACACTATTGCTACCATCACCACCACCACCACCACTATTACTAGTACTACTACTACTACTACTATACTACTTATTATGTAAGTAAGCAATCATAAAGACCATCTCTATATCGGGCAGGCCAAGGAGTCAAGCTCAGTTGATCTCAATTAGCAGATTATTCAGATGATTCCCTGCTAGGCTTACTCAGCATGCCCTATTTAAAGATGCAGTACCATGCCTGTCCATGCCGCTCTTCTTTTATGCATACTAGAGTTGAGCTCACATCATTAAAGATGGTTGAAGAGTTCATATTTCATTACATTACTACGAATTAGGTGGCATCCAGACCGAACACGGTTTTCACCTCCAAGAATATGAGTGTTCTCAAGTCGTGAGTGACAAAAACATGCAGATTTGAAGCTGATTATGTACAAAGTACATCTTGTTGCCATGACAGCATAGATTTGGCTAAAATGCCAACTCCTTGACTTAGTGATGACTGGCAGCTAGGCAACGACCTATTGTAGAAGAAAATGCAACCTGAAAAGTTCAAACTATTTTTAACTTTTAGCACCTTAGACTACATTATTATGCGCCAGGCCTCGATTCTTTTTTATGCTGCGCCTTGCTCATAGTGACACATAGCAATAGTCATGTCACAATGTTCCCTTTGAGATACAGTTGAGTTTGAGGTGAAAAAGGCATGTCCAGAGAGGGTATTCCATTATCTTTGGCGTGTCTGTCTGAAAAGCTCCTTATGTTGCCCTGTCTTGGTCAGTATTCAATGATCTTTGATACCACCAAAGATAAATCCTTGTATCCATGCCTATTCTTATTCTTTGCCTTAAGTGGCCTCTCACTGAACTAAAGAATGGGAAATGCCTTCCTCTCATCCGAGTCGCTGCTGCTAACATGAAGGACGCATGTTGGCAACAGGGCATAATAAATCTAAGATCTGACACGACATGAATAATACTCCATCCATCTCTCATCAGAGACACAATCTCCCATTTCAAGGACTCTTGCTGCACAGGAGAGTGGAATAGGTGGCCCATTAAAGCTTATGCAACGACCTGCAATGTAACATAAAACAGTACAGTGTAATGCATTGTGTAATGAAACGTAAGGTGATGGAACATCAGTGGGAATATATGAATAGACTCTCCAGCGCGAGCCATGACCTCAAAGCAGAGCCGAAAGTGGGGGTAGCGATGAGTTCTGTCATTTAGAATCCCATATGCATTCTGATGGATTCAGCAAATTGATTGTTATCGTCCTCGAACTGTCAGGACAGAAAGAGATCATAAGATACATCTCCAGGGCTCTTACACAGTCCAAGGGGGTATTCCAGGAAAGATAGTTAAGGGCTAAGTTAAAACTACCAAATTTACCAATTCGCTCCTCGCACATAACAATTCTATAATGCTCTTAGATATACGGTTACCGTTGGCCACAATCACTGAGGTAGAACACTGGTAGTTGCATTGGAATTTTAGCAGCTTGCAGGTAACGTAATTTTAAATGAACGATTAAATAGCTACTGTTAAAGTTAGCGGTTTTGTTTGACTCTGACTAGAGAGGACTTTGCTATGACTAGGGTTGGGTATCGATTGGGTTCTACTCGATACCGATGCCAAATCGGTACTTTTAAAACGGTTCCGGTGCTTGAACGGTATTTATATCGGTACCTGAAAGGGGAAAAAGCCCCCAAAATAGCCCAGTGCTTAAATCAGTAGCCTAAGTAGCCTATACCTGAAGGAAAAAAAAATTACATAAAATAAAATAATTGTTTATTACCATTTTTAGCAGTTTACCAAGACTAGTAATAATAATAGCCTAATAATACTTGTATTGAGCTATTTATTTTGTTACCAGTATTTTCAAAGTGCAATGATTTAAGTAACTGTGCCATTTGAAATTGTATTAGTACTGAATGGCTTGCCATAGTAAATTATGTCAAAATGGCTTGCCATATAATTACAGACGGCAACTTCTCAGACAAATGGTATGCAGAAATGTTTTCCTCACTCACGGTTTTCAGTCCTCATTCCCGGTTCCAGTTATGATTAATCAATATGTTCCTCTCATTCACGTGAGTTTTTAAACATGTCATTTCCCATATTAAAATGTTTAAAGACTGTTCAGAAGTAGGCATTAGGTAGTGACTGCGTTCTGTCAGGGAAGTGAACTAGCGCAATAGCTTACAAGAAGCGCTTCTAAAATGCGTCTGGCAGTTCTGGAATAGCCTATTGCTGTGCAAAAGTAGGCTATGTGTTTATTAATTTGTGGTGTAAAATTAAATTATCCAAATGAAAGATAGCTTAGATGTCAACTCTAACAGCATGCAACATATTAAGCAAAAGGTAAACAATAGCTTCAAACTATCCTCTGCAAAGTGTAGCCTATTTCACTAGTGCAGAGAAAATGCATAAAGGCATCTTGGCATGGAGAATGCTGTTGCACATGAACACTTCTGATTTTAATATTCAGGGTGCTTTATGTTAGCTATGAAAAGTGCAGAATCTGTTGTAATCAGAGGGAGTTTTGCAGAGATATAGGCTAACATGTAGTGACGCTTCTTATGCATATTAATGACTGAACGGCAGAGTGCATTAAAACCACTAAAGGGATATAATTGGCACCGAAATGGAGCCCCGAAATCGTCATTCGGTCTGGTTACTACCGTTTGTGCTGGCACCGGTTCCATAGTTGTACCGCATTTCGGTACCCAACCCTAGCTATGACTGAC
>JAODXP020009329.1:0-14474 GCA_027497455.2 Sardinella longiceps | reverse complement strand
CAGAGATGTATAGTAACTAAGTAGAACTACTTAAGTAGCCTACTTAAGTACTAAAATGCAGTATCTGTACTTTACTGGAGTATTCTTTTTTCTCCTACTTCCACTTTTACTTCACTACATTTTTTTGATGAATTTAATACTTCTACTCCATTACATTTTTGATGTGTTGATTAGTTACTCGTTACTTTTATAAAAAATTTTGGTAATGCTTTAATTTACAGCCCGTGAAGTACTGGGTAATTATTAGGTAAGAATGGTGTAACAAAAAAGTATCAAGGGATAAATGAAATTAAATTACTGAGTACTTACAGCGTACGTTTGCTGGAATAACACACGTAACAGAACTTAATGTGTTATATTGCCATAATCACAATATAAATGTGGGGTAACCTGAATGCAGAAGCGTATAGGAAAGCAAGGGTTGGATCAACATGCACGCACTTTATTTTACAGCCCGCGCATCCAACATTAGGGTGTAGTTATAGTTTTGAGGTGTTTAGGTCATTCTACGGTATTTATTCTTTAGCCTACTTTTCAGGCCTGTTTCACACACAAACTGCGCGTTCGCGGTGCGGAAGTCAGGACAGGAGCCACGCAGAACAGGCGTGCTGTCTGAATGACCTGACCTGTTACCGTGCATTCTAAACGGAAATGGACCAAAACCACACCCGCACCCACTCACACACAGGTTTATGGTGTGACATGGATAGGCAGAGACAGCGGTTTGACAAAGATACCATTTTCACATGAAGGTCTAAGCGAACCAACATGACTGAAAATAATTCTGTTCATCAACAACAACAAGGGAAGGATGCGCGGGCTGTAAAATAAAGTGCGTGCAAGTTGATCCAACCCTGGGTTTCCTTTATGCTTCTGCATCCAGGCTACCCCACACTTATTTTGTAATTATGCCAATATTACACATAAAGTTCTATTTTGTTACGTTGTTCAATACCTGTACTTACCCAGTACTTCACGGGCTGTAAATTAAAGCGTTACCAAAATTTTTTACAAATCATACCACATCCAATGATAGTCTATCAATGCCAGACCAGACCATCACCAGGTTTTCATTGTAATTATTGGGCGATTCAAGCGGTATAAGAGACCTCAAGCTCCCCTTCGACCTTTCGCAGTACTGAATGAATGCAGTGAATTGGGAACGATTAGCAGAGGTCAGTCTACTGCTCCATTTCGAGATGGAAGAAGTTGATGGAAAGATGGAAGTTCTTCAACTTCAAATGATTGTAGTGATGGGAATGGTGGTGACCATCCCTGGCCCTACTTAGAGTCCATGGCCAAACAGACTATTTCAGCCAAATAAATGTAAAACAGTAATATTCAAACTTTTGACTGCTTCCTTTAATATACACAGTACTTCTACTTTTACTTTCAGTACTTGAGTAGCAATTTTTTAAATACTTTTACTTGCAATACTTAAGTACAAAAAAATTTGAATACTTTAGTACTTCCACTTAAGTATGGTGTTTAAAGAACACTTTTACTTCCACTCAAGTCATTTTTTTGATATGGTACTTTTACTTCCACTCCACTCCTCTTCTCCAGTACTTTATACAACTCTGGTGATAACACACAAAAGATGTCCTAGAATATGCACAGTACATGATAGACTTGTAGTCAAGACCGTTTAGACCAAGACCAAGACAATACCAAGACCAGAGGCTAACGAGACCAAGATAAGACCAAGACCAGAGGCTAACGAGACCGAGACAAGACCAAGGCAAATTGAGGCCGAGGCCAAGACCAAGACCGAGACTGGAAAAAAAAGTAGATTAGGCTATATTGGAAGTTATAACTTGATTTGAAAAACAACCTTGGTTAACATTCAACCCATATTAAAGAGTAGGCCTATTATTTCAACTGCTGGCAACAATGGGATAGCTGGGAGAATGACAAAGTCAACTCCATTACATTCAATTCTATACTCTATTTTGGCCTTGCTTCTACTGGTAAAAGTTAAGAGTGGGTTTCTCAAGCCAGGTGGCACATTAGAATTTCTTTTTGTGTATTTTAGATAGCTAGCTCCTTTAAACTTTTAAAGAATTTAAACCTACTACTATAAGATGAATGTGCCACAATAGGCCAACTTGATGGGTGCATTCTGCTTTTTATTTTGTGTTTCCGGGACATACAACTCTAGTACATGATTCAGTGTGTCTACATTCAGTGCATCACATGGCTCAAAGGAGGATTTTGACATACAGTAGGACAATTTGTCAGTTGTCAGTATTTTTGGTGTGAGTTTAAAAACAGCATTAGACCTACTAATAGTCGCTGACGTCATGAGTAGTGTGGTTTGTAAAATGACATCATGTCTTGAGTAAACAACTGCACAATGAACTTTATAATGTATTGGGCCCATAGTAGTGAAAATGTTTTTACTATGCAGTGAAGCATAGAGCCTCAGCAGCTGTTCTCCCATGTCTGGACAGACCAATAACATCAGGGCTACCAACTCTCACGCGACGAGCGTGAGACACACGATTAGCACTGTTTACACACGCTCTCACCCCACACCCGCCCCCTCACACGCATAATTTTTTAGGCTAGACCCCCAGTCAGACACGCAGCAAACAAGGTAAAGCGCAGAAGAGCGCACAGGCGGTGACATACACCAGCCAATGTCGATCACATTGGACGCACTTACAGTAGTTGCTGTCTGTGCAACATGTCATTTAATAGGCTATATTTGATCACCATCTGGCAAAAGTTTTCAAACTTTCTCTGCTTCAATAGAGCAATCCCAAAATAAAAGGTGAATGTGAAATCTCGATGTGAATGTAAAAATTGAGAGCGATACGCATCTGCTGCTTCTTGAGTGATACGTGACTCTAGTCCATGTAAAATAGCCTGCCTATTCTTGGTTAAATTGCTGGAATTTCCATACTGATCTGGAATCAGAGATTCATTCCCGATCATGGCGAACCGAGAGGATCCTCGTCAGTCCGATCAAACACTACAGAAAGCGCATACCCGCTCATTTGCGTTAGACTAGAGTAATAAAAGTTTACCTCCGCATATTTAGTCCACTGATGCATCGCGTAAAAATTGCAGTAAACATAGGCAGTAAGGTTAACAACATTACTGAACAAATATCAGTGAATGTGGGCTACAATAATCCACAATACATTTTTTGATAGCCTTCATTCTGCAAGATTGGCTATTTCATCTGATATGAGGTCCACCTTTTTTCCTCCATTAGGCTACTTTGACAAAATCAAACGTGGCAATAAGATGCTCTAGGCTACTTTATTATTTTATAGATGTCCTGTTACATCCTTTACCATGTTACACAGATTGCTCTTCTAAACTGCTACTGTATCTAGATTTGTGGGGAAAAATATTTTCCCTTTAGGACTAGGCTACTTTCCAGTGATATCTGGGGTATTCACATTAACTCTCATCAGAGAACAGCAAATCTGGGAGAGAATGATTTGGTACCAGACAGGGCAGGATGTCATTCAGTTTGTTGTAATAGACATTTCACAGGTTTCCCATTTTGGTATTATGATAGGCCTATTTTACATTAGACCCTTTAAAAAGCTTCTGTTAGGTAGGGAGCTGCTCTTGCTCCTGAGCTAGTCTATCTTTAGGGGACCCCAGTATTGCCTGATGAAATAGCACCAGAGAATATACTACATCCTGATAAATTTAAGATGGACTACAATTACTGTATGTAGCCTAATGCAACAAATTACAGCCAATTATCCAACAAATTAGACCATGTCAGGACCTACAGACCTTGCTCAGTAGAGGGATGCCAGGATAATTCTAAGGGCCTGGCACAAACAGGAACATATTTTAATACACTATTCTAATTATGAGAGCATTTTCAATACTGTAGCCTTTTGTTTAAGAACCCTTATTTGTTGATCACAAGCTGAGTGCTCAGCTTTACTGATTTACTTGTGAAGGCCTAGCAAAACAGTACACAGAAATTATGAATCTCAATCACATGTAATTTAGGTAATGCATATCACCAGCAAGCCACCCCAAAATCCACCAGATTGCAGGAAATCACATCAACGGAATGGAAAATTTCCCAGGGCAGGTCCCCAGCCCCTCATTTGATTGTATTGTGCATCCCCCGCAGGATGGTCCCAAAAACACCACAATGACGGGATCATTGAAAATCAGCTACAAATTTCTCACACGGGCCTACCACTGCACCCTCCTCCTTCGGTTTAGCGTGTGCCGGAAAAATGGTGCCCCCACCCAAAAAAAAAAAAATCTCACTCCAAGGTTTTTTGAAAAGTTGGCAGCCCTGAATAACATCATTTGTGCAGAGTCACTAAGCTGTAGCTAGAATATCTTATATCAGATTACTATGTGCAGATGTCTCTTGGATTGAGTCAATTTCAGTGTAAAGATCGCCCCCATTTTTAAATATCTATCTGGTGTTATAAACTTGGCTGCTGGAGTTCCATGTAATAACCAAGAGCTCAAAAAATAAAACTAAACCAAAACAATCACTACACATTATGATATAGACCTATAATTTCAACAGAAGAGTTTTCTATCACCCATTTGTAGAAAATGAACACCCCAAATCCCTAAGGTTTGCCTGCTTTCAGACTTCAGTGCTGAAGTCTCATACACAAGAAAGGGGAGGGGTTTGGGGCTCAGATCTTCTCCTTTGCTGTAGAAGTTAGACATGCATATAGTAGAGTAACTAATAGCTACCATAAGTACCATAAGAGTTTTGCAAAAAATAGAAAACAAATGGAAATTAGCAGCATTGGCTATTTAACTTTGTTTTGTTATTTTTATCCTCTTGTTCATTATTATCATTATAATTTATTATTGGGCAATTCCACGAAAAAGTAAACCTCACCTTAAAACTTTAAGTCTCACCTACATGGACATACAAATTCTTTCAGAAAACTTCCAATACAAAAAAGTATTGTCTCGATGTAAATATTCAACTGAGCAAGTTTCGAAAGGATATCTGTTTGTTAAAATTTTTACCCTATTCAGCTATAATGTAAGTCTATGGAGGGGCTTATAATAGGCATAAGTGGATGATAACACACACAAAACTGCAATGCTATCAGTCATTTTTCATTGTTATATTACTATTTCTCTTGTTACAGGTTAAAATCCACCGTTCACAATTGTTTTGTATCGTTTTGGAGGGTTTTTCCAGACGTCACGTCCATAACGTCACATCCATAACGCCATGTCTCCCAATGAAAACCAACTTTTTTTACATTTACATTTGAAATTAAGTCTTTCTCTGTCTTTACTGAGGTGTCCTGTTTGGTATGAATGTAGTAATATTTACATTTCTCTAGAAATTTCACACACTTCACAGCAAAAACTACGCTCTCTCAAAAGTTTGTCCGTTTTTCGTCACGTCCATAACGCAAATTGAAAGGCTCATATTCTTATGATGCAAATCATGATATAAATTTTTTCTGTTTGCCTGTATTCAGCCATGGAGTTTGCAGAAGAATATGAAAAAGAATTGTGAAATACTGCTAGGTTTGCGGAGGTTATCTGGCCTTTTGTTCATCAATAATGCACGAAAATGTCACGTCCATAACGCTGGAATTGCCCTATTATATTTTTTTGTGTGTGTGTGTGTGTGTGGCACCTCTACGCACCTGTGTATGCAAGTTGCTCTTCTCTGAAGTGTTCACCACATGGCATTGCTTTGTTTACAGGACTTTGTCAGTCAAAATCAAGATGATAGCTGGATCGGACTGCATGATACTTCCACAGAGGGGGTGTGGAAATGGGTAGATTCTACTCAGCTGACCCAAGGGTGAGATAAACAGTCAACTTTAACTTCCTCAGATGCAAGCCACAGCATGATCAATTTAATGAGAATTTAGTCATTATGAGAATTACTCCCCCTGCTGTCCACCTTTATGCTAGCCTGACACGCCAGACTATATCATAAGAATGTATAGTCTGAAGACCACTGATAGACTGTACCTCAATGGAGGGGCGGGTGATTGCGTTGTCTTTCAAACTGCCTCTCCACGTAATAGGCTAGCGTTCCGGCCAGTGGTACCAGCTGGTATATCAAACTTTTCCCGTAACCCGTCGGTAACACGGCAAAGACATCTTTTTCAGAACGAAAAACTTCAGTGCACTTTCTTGTTTCACTTTCAAAGAAAATGACAAGTGCAATTCGTCCAAAACTAAAGCCAAAGACGATTCCGCTCTGGTTTGAGCAGGGCTGTCGTCATCGTACAAAGCCCACCTTATGATTTCCTGTACACATACCGCGCTGTGATTGGTTATCCGCCGCCAGAGGAAGGATACAACGGGTTTCTATCAGTGGCCTCTAGACGTATCCTCTGTGCAAATTCAAATTTGCTACCGCTAGAGGTACGTCTAGAGTCTAGGCTACCTTTATGCATCACAGAGGTAGTATTTGCACTGCCTTCAAGAGACTCAACTTTTAATAAATGTGCAATGTTTCGATATCTTGATCTTTTTCAAGCAAACGTTGCACATTTAGTAAAAGTTGAGTGTCTTGAGGGCAGTGTGCAAATCTTTTTGTTTTTTCATCAGTTTATCCTTTTGATTTAGCACCTGCAATAAGATATTTGGATGTGCGCACACAAGTATTTACTTTGATTGCACAGTAAATTTTACCCTACTACAACTCTCTGGAAGGTAAAGTTACCATATTAAATGTTATGCATAATTTACAGCTGATATGTGGCTATTGCTGCAGATTCTGGCTTGCAGGTGAACCCAACAATGAATATGAAGAGGATTGTGTCCATATCTTGCAAGGTGGCTGGAATGACCTACCCTGTTCAAAAACAAGGAGATGGACCTGTGAGATAAAGGCTTCGTAAGAAGAAATATTTGATAAACTCATAGTTTTTTAGCATGAACCCACCAACTGAATAAACTGCCATTGTTTGTCTTGAAGAATCTTTCAAATTATTCCTGGCCCTGATGTTCAAAGCTTGAGAAGTCGAATGAGGGAGATAAATAGAGAAAAAATAAATAAATAACGTTGAGTTAATGATGGCTTATGCAAAGATAATTGGTTGATACATGTTGAGCATACATACTTCTCTGAATATGTCATTAGAACACTTGGCATTTCAGAGGCATTTGATCGGCGTTCGCTGATTCTGCCTCTGAGAACTCACTGTTTATGGCATGTTTGCAAGGCTAATAACATTTTTTTTTCTCTCTCTCTGTGTTAAAATCAGACTAAAAACTTTGTTTTGAAGGCTGAGTCTATATTGAATGTGAGTACTTTGAGATTTTCTGTAAAATCTGTAAAACAACTTTTATCATTCATTTTCTTATAATAAACATTAATATGATGGTCAATTCACTCATTTATGTGTTCATTTCAAAAGTATAAAAGGGGGATTGATGTTTGGCCAGCAGGTGCTAGGCCTATAGGATGAGACTAGGCCTACGCCTAAATGTAGGCTACACTTGCCTACTTTGAAATTTGTGATCACTGCTAAGAGAAATGCCTTATCTGAAACCAAATGAAGCAAACTGAACATACCATGTGGTCATACAGCAGTGATAGGTTTGTAAGAGAAAGATAACCACTTCCTGCACCTGCTTCTTCATTTCTCAAACAGTGAGGACCCTCAACTCCCAACATTGGTTAAGGAGTATTACTTTTGTACATCTAGAACCACCTGACTCTCAAACAGTGGCCTTCATTTCTCAGACAGTGAGGACCCTCAACTCCCAACAGTGCTTATAAACTATACTATACTCTGCTCCCATGGCTGCATCCACTTCAAAGTTTTTCTTAAATGTATCAGCAATGTATTGTATATTTTATTCATTTATTTATTTTTCCTATTTTTATTCCTGTATGCATGCTGCTCTTGTAGATCGGGAGGGATTGTAGTTTTTCACCTGTTCCTTTCTGTATTATTGTATGTCATGTTCTGTCTGTGTCTGGTAACTGTAGTGTATTTCAATGTTGTCCTCTGGGGCACACTAAAACAAACTCCAGACGTTTGATTGCATTGGCAATCTTGGTTTTAAAGCATCTTGATCACTTGGGCCAACTATTTTCCTAAAGCATATTGTTAGTAGTACCCTCTGTCAGAAAAAGCCGAAAGAAATAAGGTCTTGAGGTTATTGTCCATCAAGTTCAATTGGACTATTGACGCCAGATTCTTTGGGGCAACATTCAGTTTTGTTCAAGAAGTTTGGGATTTTTACAACTATGAAGCTTTTCCCTAGAGCTGTCATACTTTTACACAAACTTACATGAAAATGCAATGATTTCCAGTAAAGCTTCACCCCACATGTCTGTCTCATTAAAAAAACACCTCCTTAGGCATGACTACTGTATGAGGTGAAGTGTGCTGGAATATCGCTTCTGTAGCCCAAGGGAAAAAACAAACCCTGACTCATGAACAATCAGCAGTTAGAGATCACAGTTCATGGCAAACTATTAAGTGGCCCCTCTGAGATATGGCCACACCTGCTTTAATGATGATAGTTACATTACATCTGGCTCTACCAATAGGTCAGCGATCATCTGCTCATCTGCATGCTAAACTGGGTACACTGTGCCACATAGCAAACAAAGATTTTTATTATGAAAGTACACTTGATTACAGTTATAAACATGTAGCAGTACAACATTTTCAAAATATTAATTGATTTGACAAAGATCAATAGCCCATGAATACATTTTACGAAATGTATATTGTGATACTCCTGGACATACAGGGTGAACTTCCCGTACTCTATTGCTTACACACAGAGTAAGAACGAGTTGCTGTTTTAGCCAAATCATGCTTTTAGAACTTCCATTAACGACACTGTCTCTAACCAACTCTCCGTCACTCACAGGCACGCACGCAGGTGCACGCACATCTCAACTCCACCCCTTAATTCCCATAAGATGCACATAACAAACTTAACAGGTAAAAGAACATAATTATAACACAAAACTTGCAGCAGGTTATGACAATATCAATTTAAGTAAAGTGCCAAAGAACATTCTCCAAAGCTCAGGTAATTTTAAAAATATGTTGAGGTTAGATCATTTTAAGTTCTAAAACTGATAGTTCAGAGTATCGATGCCAAGTATCAATGAATAATTCGCTATATTTCTGGTTGCTGTGTCTTCATGAAACCATTCCTGGTTAATCTGATAACAGTAACAAAGTAACAAAACATAGTAACAAAATTAAAATAGTTATGCTGGTTTTAGCACGGTGTAAACTGGCAGTCCACTTTACCTACACGCTAAAACCAGCATGCCAACCTCTTGTGATTTATTACTTACTTAAGTAATGTAAATAAGCCCTACCATTAGCCATTACCACCTCGCAATATAAATTACTACACATACTTGTTATATAAGAAAAGAAATCATAACATAGAACTATGGCTGGGAGGAGCCCAAATCAACTCAGCTTGGATGAAACTGCCTGTCAAAGTCCATGGATTCAATAACAATCTAAAAATAGAACTTGAATTATTTTCCTTGCACTTTCCCAGGAATTCAGTTTAAATCAAACATTAACTAACAGCTAACTGAACCGGCTTCACATCTTCAGTCTTAATATCCAGGGGTTTTTGCTCTTGGTGTGTACTGTCTTCCAGAATATGTTTTAGTAGAACTGGAATTGTGTAGTGCTCTTTCACATGGGTTTCACAATAGGAGGCCATGCAGGTCACACAGAACTTCACAGCTCTGCGTTTCCTCCCAGTGCAGAAATCACAGCTCACATCTCCAGCACCAGCATAGCAGTAAGCAGGAAGAACTGGGCTTAGATGCTGGAGTTTCTGGACCACCTGTGCTAAGGCTGAGTTTGTGTAAAGAGCAGGACAGGAGCTGTATGTGTGTGAGCACTGGGGACAGGCATAGAGTCCTGCATGGTTAGGCTGGGCCCAGTATGAGGTGATGCACTGCCTGCAGTAACTGTGTCCACAGGGGATGGAGACTGGGTCCTTCAGCACTTCTGTACACACTGAACATCTGAAGTGGTCCGCTATTAACACACTGGACATGAACTCACTGCAGAGAGGAAATGAGAGAGAGAGTATTAGTATTTCTTAAAGTGATAGATTGGCTTCATTGGTATAGATTGGCGTGAGCTTGCTGACTGCTATAGATAACAAGAAGGAAGAAATCATTTGGAACAACATTGACTGAAAGCAAATTGCAAACAAGCAATTTACAATGAGTCAATGTAATGGCACCAAAATCCTTTGAAATCGAAAGTAAGATTAGTGGTGCCGTTGACGTAATGTAAACTAGTGGAGTCGAGATAGATTGTGAAAGAATAGGAACAAAGATCTGCTGGAAAGATTCTAAACATACAAAACAGTGGAACAAAATAAGTAGTGGCGGATGTACAACAGAGCTTCTTGGTAGACCAAAGTTATTTCTGGGTTTTGCAATAGTTGAGCAGTATCCAGATAATCGTGATCTCACAGCAAATAAAAATAGGTTTATTACCTCCGCCAAGGAGGTTATGTTTTCGGTCTCGTTGGTTTGTCTGTCTGTCTGTTTGTTTGTCTGTTTGTTAGCAGGATAACTCGAAAAGTACTGCACGTATTTGGATGAAATTTTCGGACAATGTGTATATTGGGACAAGCAAGAGCTGATTAAATTTTGGTGCCCATCGGAACATGATCTGGAATGTATATTGTGTTTGTGACCATATTGCCTTGGCGGAGGTCTGCGCTCTCTGAACGCTTTTCTAGTTCAAGCATTCAATCAATTCCGATCCACAAGCATCTTCATTAATTTTATAAAGAATATTTTCTCTGTCCTGCAGCATATCCTGACCCCTTGGTCACACGGGCGATAATATCAATGGTGTTGGGAGACTAGTTCCCATTCATTTTCAATGACAGTAGGCAACGGCAGTTGAGGCAACTGAGCAACAGATCGCCTGGTGCGCGGGGAAAAAATAGAAATGCAGGCTATTTTCTGCAAAAGTTGGCCGATTTAACAAGGCGATTTTTCATAAACGCCAATCAGAGTGAAGCCATGCGTGACGGCATACTTTCAAAAAGAATTTTGATCGGACACCTGTCATGGCGGAGCTAACTCCAAAATCGCATTTATCTGTAACAAACTAAGAAGTTAAGGGTTTATGACTTAATATTCTGTAAAACGAGACAGCAAGTGAGATAAGATAAATATGAAAACATGGGTTTTGTAACACTAAAATATCGGCGATATACATCTGTAGCGATATACATCTGTAGCGATATACCAGACACATATTTTAGTGTTTGCCGGTAGCAACAAACTTCATACGAGTCACGCCTCCTTGGCAACCGAGTTGCTTGTTCAAATTGCCCAGTTGCCCTCCCGTGTGACCAAAGGGTAAGGACTCTCAATAAAGGTAGTAGGCTAATTCAGTGCAGATCTTTTTTTTACCTTCTCCCTCTCCGACAGAAGAGTGACTGAGCTGAAAAGCCCACCAAAGCCAAACCATGTAACGGCACATGACAAATGGTACTGTACTTGCAACCCAAAATGGTAATGTGATGAGATCCAAAGACGGTTTGTGCAGTTATGTTTTCTATAGCCTATCCAATCCACAATGTTCCTGTCTCATCAAAATCATGACTAAACTCACCTCGAGTCACCTGGGGTTAGTTCTCCTTTGAAAACTATCGGCTGATCTATTGACTTCATGAAGAAACAGCTGGGTGCAGGCGAGTCTGTTTTCTCCAGTTTCAATCTGACAACACAAGACATTGGTAATGTGATGAGACCCAAAACCTATATGTGCAGGAACACTTCTTATAACTAATTCATAATGTTCCTCTTTTAACAAACTCATGACTAAACTCACCTACATATCATTATCTTTTACTACCGGTACACAGATAATGATGATAAAGATCATTCTGTACCACACAAAAACATAGACAAGGATCTTACCATTTCCATTTTCCACAAAATAATGACTAAACTCACCTTGAGTCACCTGGAGTTAGTTCTCCTTTGAAAACTATCGGCTGATCTATTGACTTCACTGACAAACAGCTGGGTGCAGGTGAGTCTGTCCTCTCAAGTTTTAATCTGAAAACAAAAGACATTGATAATGTGATGAGACCCAAAGTCTGTCTGTGCAGTTAGGCCTCCTATACCAATCCATAATGTTCCTCTTTTAACAAACTCATGTCTAAACTCACCTTGAGTCACCTGGAGTTAGTTCTCCTTTGAAAACTATCGGCTGATCTATTGACTTCACTGACACACAGCTGGGTGAAGGTGACTCTGTCCTCTCCAGTTTCAATCTGATGAAAGAAAAATAAATTAATTGCAAAATAAAGAAATATCAAATAATTGAGAAAATACAAATAATTTTAGGGTGGAAATGACAATCCAATAAACATTCATGTTACTCAAAGTGAAGAACTAAGCAAGAGGTTATAGGTCACACACACGTTGTCTAAATAGCCTAAGGCTGTGATCACACCAAAGGCAGATTTTTTTAGAGGCAGATTTTTTTCTGTTGTTTCTTAATGGTGAGCATATTCCGAGCAGATTTTCCACTCACACAGCTCCTTTTACTTTCAACCATCATTTTCACCACCTTTCGGAATACGCTGCGTTTGGTCTGATCACAGCCTAATATAGGAAAACTCTGATAATTCTGATAATATTCTGATTATTAAAACATGTAATAGCAAATACCTTTTCTCTAGAATTGTCTGCTCTGCTGATGCTTCTCGCTTCATCCCAGATCTGAAACACAGTTCAGTTGGATCAACAGAGTTTGTATTTTCCCACTACCCAATCAAAAGTGGGTGCTTCAGGCTACTGATTCTGACTCCAAATCTGCGAGTCACATGAGTCAATACTTCCCTTTATTTGTGTTTTGTTAATAGCTATACTTATAAGCAGGACTGTATCTAAATGCCTATTTACTTCGAGGTGTCCCGACATAAGAAAAATAATGGACTTCGCTTCGGCTGCGCCGTTGGGCTGTTCTTCGCCCTCGCGTCGTCCATTATTTTTCTATATCGGGACACCTCGGTGGCCGTTATCCCTTACGTATGGAATGTAAAAAACAGAAGCCCTCTGGGAATAGTTAATCAAACTCTCTTGAAACGGTCTATGTCTTGTGAGTTTGGACTCGGCAAGGACTCAGTGCATATAGGTTAAGTTTATGAAGAAAAGTACTCAATGCACACCTACACCAAGGCAATATGGCCACTAAGGCAATGTAAATTCCATGCGGTCCCACCTTGCCCAAAACTTTCATCCAAATTCATGCAGTACTTTTCAAGTTATTTCGTAAAGAAACAGACAAAGAAACCAACTGACTAACACCAGGGAAAACATAATCTCCTTGTTGGAGATTACAGTGGGGGTAATGACAGTAGGCTACATATCATCTACATATCACCTACATATCACCTCTCCAGTTTCAATCTGACAAAAAAAAAGACATTTAGCCTGACACGCCAAATTATCACATGAATGTATTGTCTGGCGACGAGTGATAGACCCCAGGTAAAATGGCTAAAACGAATCAGCACAACTAGCAACTAACATTTGATTCAAACAACGCTAAGCCCCCCCACTAGCCACAATGTCTGAATATAACCTAGAGCATAAATGGCTCAGAAACAGCTCAGACACAATCCAGGTCTGAGCTATGGCTCGTCCCTAGACGTACTTGCTGAGCAAATTCAATTTGCTACCGCTAGACTGTGTCTAGCGTTCTAGGCTACAAGACATTGACAATGTGATGAGACCCAAAGCCTGTCTATAACCTTCTATAACCAATCCATGATGTTCCTCTTTTAACAAACTAAACTCACCTCGAGTCACCTGGAGTTAGTTGATGTTTGAAAACTATCGGTTGATCTATTGACTTCACTGACACATCATCTGATGAGACCCAAAGCCTGTCTGTGCAGTTAGGCCTCCGATAACAAACTAAACTCACCTCGAGTCACCTGGAGTTAGTTGATGTTTGAAAACTATCGGCTGATCTATTGACTTCACTGACACATCATCTGATGAGACCCAAAGCCTGTCTGTGCAGTTAGGCCTCCTATACCAATCCATAATGTTCCTCTTTTAACAATATCATGACTAAACTCACCTTGAGTCACCTGAAGTTAGTTCATGTTTGAAAACTATCGGCTGATCTATTGACTTCACTGACAAACAGCTGGGTACAGGTGAGTCTGTCCTCTCAAGTTTCAATCTGACAATACTAGACATTTAGCCTGACACGCCAGACTATCACATGAATGTATTGTCTGGTGACAAGTGATAGACCCCGAGTAAAATGGCTAAAACTCATCAGCGCAACTAGCAAGCGATTCAAACAACGCTAAGCCCGCCCAATCACTCCCTGTCCAGATATAACGTAAACAGCTCAGACACAATCGAGGTCTGAGCTATGGCTCATCCCTAGACATATTCACTGAGCAAATTCAATTTGCCGCTAGAGTGCGTCTAGAGTTCTAGGCCATCAAGCAATACGTAACTGACCGAAGCA
>JAODXP020009327.1:0-13797 GCA_027497455.2 Sardinella longiceps | reverse complement strand
AACAATCTGAAAGGGTAGACTTTATTCTGTCAAATTATGCTGAAATGTGAAATTCGACTTTTTTGGTGCAAGCATTCCATTTTTAGAATTTTCTCAGAAACAAAGCTTCTGCGAAGCGACTGATTTCGCTGTGCAGAGTCACATATGGTGAACCGTAGATGGTTAGGGGGGTGGGGGGGGTCTGGTTTGTTGTTCTTTATGCCTTTTTATAACCAATGTATGGTATTATTTCTAATGTCAGTGTCCCACACTGATTTGATTATTGTGTGTTGAACATATACCATATATCAACATCCTATACATTTCTTTTTGCACTTGAAAAACCAATAAAGAAACCTTTGAAGAAGAAGAAGAAAAAAAAAACAGATCCCACCTAGTGGCATAGAAATCTCCAAATTTTTACTGACTCAGTTTCCCCAGAGAAATTTTAATAACTCTCGGAACACTTCCGGTGTGGTATTGCACCTAGGGGCGCTCGCGGGCGAGTCCAAAATGGCTTGGGTTCAATGGAGCTGCACCACAAATTCCAACATTTCTTTTAATATAATTTTTTGTCTTAAAATTGCAATACTGTTTACGATACAGGGGACAAAGATTGTATAAATAATCGTGGAACAAAATTTTTAGGTGCTTTCGTTCGCTATAACATCGACATGCAGTCTCCTCATTCCTCCTCATTTCTCCCTCACCAGCCCTCACTCACTGGCCAGTTAGCATAATGCTAGCGAGGCACAGGCAAAACAGGCTCACGTTGTGAAAAACTGAGAGGGTATGGGTGTTTGTTAACTCACTTTTTATGGCTAATTTATGTCCAACTTGCAAAAAATAAATTCAAATCGGACAGTTTCCGACGTCTAATGGGTATAAACAGTACATTTAGCCATGTAGCTCCATAGGGCCCCAGGTATTTTGGACTCGCCCGCGATCGCCCCCTAGGTGAACTGCAGCCAAAAACCGGTACAATGGGGGTGAATAGAGAGTGGTGCGGCTCTCCGTAAACGGGCTCTGGTTTCCCCCAAGTTGTTAAATGCTGGGGAGCAATAAGGCTAGCCTATATCAGACAGACAAAACTTTAAAGGAGAAATCCAGTGTAAATCAATCCATAGTGTCTGTGTACCTTTTGTTCATTGGATTTTCCACTCTGAAACAAAAATCAGGAATCAAAATACAGGTACAAGAAATATAACTTTCTGAAAAAGACCTGAAATTTAACGTTTCATTTTTTTTTTTTTTTTTTTTACCACATTGGCCTATAGGCTAAGCCTACTGTAGGCAGTGGTAGAGCCACTGCCTACACCCCCCCCCTCTCCCAGTAGCCCAAAGCGCCAAAGCCCATTATCAGGCGTGCGAGTGGGTCTTTGATTAATAAATAGATGCTATAATTGGGAACTGAGTGTGGGTGTGTAGCTCCTGGTAGCCCTATAGCAGGGTATATACAGGAATCCTGGTGCTGAATTTACTACCATTTACTACCTTTTTTCCTACCTTTTACAATATTTTTACTACCTCCACAACATCTAGCAGCGCACTTTTTTTTTCTTTGGGGGGAGGGGTGGCATCCTACATATTCCAACAATTTTGGTACGATCAGTGATCCAGAACACAATCTGGAATTTATATTGTGTCTTTGTCCACATTGCCTTGGCGGAGGTCTCTCTCAGTACTTTTCCAGTTTTGGCTATGCCGCCAAAATGTGAAAACCCAAGATGATTCTTTCTGGTTACAGTACATACTGACTGTACAGTAGAAGTAGATACCCTAAATTACAGGAGCCTGGATAGGATCCCCACCTCCCCTCTCTCTTTCTTTATGCAACCTACTGTACATGTTCGGGGACACTTCATGACAAAAATTGAACTAAAATCTGAAATATCTATTTTTGCTTTAGTCTAGTGGTTCTCAAACTTTTTGAGCTCAAGGCACCCCATTTTTTTGCTGTAAATTGCTGTAAAATTACTGTAAATTCTTGCTTATGATACAGCTTACTTGTGTCAGGATACCATATTAGGCCAATACTCCGATCATCATTAACACTTTAACATTCAGGATCATATATATCATTGTTTTGAATATGTTTATTATTTACCTTTATATTTATCACTCATGTGGACATATAAGGTTACACGGGACTCATCATAAGAGAACAGGATTGGGTAAGAGCCGTCTGGCCTTTCCCCATTCAATTTCTCATGAGTCCTATGCGCAATTAAGCGCACAGGCAGGCGCATGCTGAGAATAGCTTCAGTGATCTTTCCACATATCTTTGAAATACTCAAAATCACTGTATGTTTGAAACACTTAAAAAAAATCATTACTGACGTGCTCTTTGGCTATATTTTCTTAAATCTAGCCTCATTCATAGCACTGGTGATTTGCAAAGTCAAGCTAGCTAGCAAAAATGACGGTTCATTTGAAATCGTTTTGATCCTTACAGGGCTTTGACGGATAATGTAGCCGAAATGTATGGCATTACGAGGCAAAGACTAGTGACCGGATGTGAAAACATGAAGTAGCCCTCAAAATACAGAGTGGAAGTACTTTAGACATCTGAATGGGAACTTTTTAACAGATGACAGACAAATTCAACATCAAAATTTTAAATGTTTTGCGGCTCCCCTCTTGCGCTTCGGAAGAACGCTTTGACAATAAATAGGCTGTAGGGGTTTAGCGAAAGCGATAGATCGTCTCGATGGATATTCTCATCCGCAATGACCTTCACCCACTGTCTCTGGTGCAACATTTATCCTCATGTGCTGATATATGTTTTAAGTACTTAATGACGTGACAGACAATAAAAAAGGGGCGACAGTTTCACTCACAGCCTTTTACCTCAAGTCGTCTAATCTTCATAGCCTTTGTTACTGTTCCTTTATTTGAAATTAACTAATAGCAAACTTGCGAAGAGATCTGGCAGGTAGCCTACCCAGATTGATTGAGCGCGCGTGAGGTAGGCAGGCGTGACATCATCAGTAGCTTATCACTCAGGTTCCACTCGCAACGCAAAATAATAAGTCCACAGAAGTTTAGTAATTTAAGGAGTTAGGATGAATGTAAGTGAAACAAATTGAAAAATGTATAGCGTCATATGGATGGGGGTTTAAAAATTTACTACCTCGTCAGATGATGCTTCTTACTTTTTACTACTTTTTACTGGCCTTAATTTGACCTGATTTCATTTACTACCTTTTACAACTTTTTACAAACCCGCGGACACCCTGTATAGGTAGGAATATGTGGGTCTTGTAATAATGGACATCAACTGCAAGGGGTTATGACCACAAAGAGAGTGGTGAGGAAGGGAGTAGCGTTAGTTCTGAAAGCTATGAGGTGATTCATATGATGCTAGTTATTTTGGACAGTATTTCCAGTAACATTACCTTTCCAAAAGATGTGCAAGCAGGAAGTTTAAATTTTCTGGCTGATAACCTAAACCTTCGGAGGCCCCTTAGTAAAGTTGATCAGATTAATTATTATTATTATTATTATTACCTCCGCCAAGGAGGATATGTTTTCGCTGGCGTGTGTCTGTCTGTCTGTCTGTGAGCAACATAACTCGAAAAGTACTGTACAGATTTGGATGAAATTTTCGGACCAAGTCTGTATTGGGACAAGGAAGAACTGATTCGATTTTGGTGGTGATCAGTGATCCAGAACACCCCCTGGAGTGGATTTTGTCCGCTCTCCCATACTTTGTCTGATTCACACGAAACTTGGTACACATCATCTTTGGACCATGTCTCACAAAACCTATCCATTCTTTTGTTCGAAAGTCCAAGTGCTCGCCTTCTATGGCCAATGAAATTTGACGGCGAAGCCACCAAACAGAAAGTGACCTCATATCTCGGCCATGCTTTCACGTATCACATCCAAACTTGGTATATGGACTCTTCACCCGGTCCTGACCAGGAAAAAATATATATGTTACACTCTCTAGCACTCCTAGTGGTCAAACATATCTCGGCTACGCTTTGACATAGTGCAACCAAATTTGGTATATAGACTGACAACACCATCCTGACTATGTAGAAAAAAAAATGTTAAACTCTCTAGCACTCCTGGTGGTCAAACATTATATCTCGGCTGGTTTGACGTATAACCCAGCTTGGTCAGGACCCTGTCCTTATAACATCTGTCCACTGTGCAGGGTCTAGCGCCGCCAGTTGGTGTTCACTGGAAATGCATGTGTAATGGAGGCCAGCTAGCTCGGCATTAATACGTGTAAATCCTCATCACCCAATTTCATGGGCACTTCTAACACGCTGAGTTAGAAGCTTGGGCTTTTAGCTCAGTTGGTTAGAGCGTTCCACTCCCACGCCGGGAGTTTGTAGCTTGCGGGGTGGCGGGTTTGAGACCCGTGTGCGGCGCGGACTGCCACCGGCTACACATGCATATGCAAGGTTGAGGTGGTGGAAGGAGGATAATGGGGGGTTGCAATAGGAAGTGGGAGGACGTTTTTGCATGCTTATATTTTATGTTGCATCTGTGACCACATTGCCTTGGCTGAGGTTTGCGCTCTCTCAGTGCTTTTCTAGTTAGAAATAACAATGGTGATAACAAACTTTCCATTTCTACTCCATCTTCCTTGACTCTCCACCTATTCATGTCAGCATAACAGTACCGTTCACAAATTCAAACAAGGCTCCCTTGTGTGTGTTTTTTCCCAATTTCGACATGACTGTAATGGCTGCTGAGCACCAAACAAAGCTGTCTATAGAAGAAACACTGACATCTGGATCATGATAAAAATAAAAAAATAAATTGTTGGGTGTATTAAGAGTATTTTTTTTATAAGGAAGCCACACCTTGGAGAATACGCCACTGCATTAATGAGGTAACATTCATGAAAGTTTTCGGAAATTTTCCACCCAATTGCAACCTACAAACACACACACACACACACACACACACACACACACACACACACACACACACACACACACACACACTTCACTTCACAAAGAGGCAATACAAATCTACAGTGTCCATGGCTACATCAACATACACACAACACTTCACAAAGAGGCTATACAAATCTACAGTGTCCATGGCTACATCAACATACACACACACACACACAAACTCAAGAGATTTTGTATTAGAATACTGATGTTTATAATGAGCATCAACAATAACTGGGCCATGCATCATCACATGTTCATCATTCATTCAACTCTGCTCTCGATGATGCAGTATGTTTGTGTGTGTCATTTCAATGTTGTGAATAAAGGTATTAAAATAAATGTAAGGATAACTGACAGTACTTTTACGGTGTCTACTGAAACATGTTCTTGGTGCTTGGATGGGATCAGGGGCGGACTGGGGCTCAAAAATGGCCCTGGACTTTACCCCCCAATAGGCCTACCAACAACCGGGGGGAAACAAACGGGCGGGGGTCTGGGGGTCCTCCCCCAGAAAATTTATAATATATAAGATGCAATTTCCTGCATTCTGGTGTATTTTTAACAGCAAATTTTGCCAACAAAAATCAACACTTTTCACAATTATTTGCCTGCATGTTGAGCCTGCCTCTGACTCACTTTCATTGAGATTGAGATGGATTGACTATTGGTAATTTTCCCTATCAACAATTTTCTTTTTTCTTTTAATGTTTTAATTCAACTAGTGGTCTTGTCATCATTTGAATTTTAAAAACTACATTTGTCTGAAAACACCATTTTATGACAATACTGAACTTAAAATACTAGACAAAAAGTTGTGGATGCCATGGTGTTATACTTGTTGATATAAAACTCAAGCAATAAACTTGTTTTATGTCAATATTTAATATATATTGGTATACACATAGGCTAGGCCTGATTCACTCACTATGTTTGCTATTTCAAGCAGTGAATCAATAATAGGCTTATCATGAAAACTCATTCTTGACAAGGAGCTGTGTTTGAATGAGCCTAAAGTCATTAAAGGGGAAATCCTGTCAAATTTCAACAAGAGCTCTATTGCTCAAGCTACTAGAGATTAGCAAATACTGAAGACGCAAGACATTTTAGTCCAACCATATAGGTTTCCTTGAACAGAGAGTAAGCCCTGACAGTTCACCCAATGAGGGCAAGTTTTCAAAACAGTTTTCAGCATCAAATCATGCACCAAATGTCACCCCAAAAGCTATGTAACATCATCAGACACATTACAACACACCTCTGTAGTGTTTATGACTACAAATGTCTAACAAAGTGCTTAAAATTGTGTTTTTATGCAGTGTTTACAAAACCGTTTTGTAAACAAACAATATTGGGCTGCTTCCATAAGCTCACAGTTTTAACCACTTTTCCAGCCATTTGTTGCCATATACAATACAGTTCTGTGTTGTAATGTGTCTGATGATGTTGCATAACTTTTGGGGTGATATTTGGAGCATGTTTAAATGCTGTAAACACAGTTTTGAAAACTTGCCCCATTGGGTTAACGGTCAGGGCTTATTCTCTGTTCAAGGAAACCTATATGGTTGGACCAAAATGTCTTGCGTCTTCAGTATTGGCTAATCTCAAGTAGCATGAGCAATAGAGCTCTTGTTGAAAATTGACAGGATTTCCCCTTTAACATTACATTAAGATAGCTTGATACATATCCTAAAACTGACTAGATCAGGGGCCTCAAACACAAATGAGCTGGGGGTCACTAAGGTCAACATTGTCTGACTGGAGGGACATGTCAGGGGTCAATTGTATTCTATTTATTTATTTATGTTTATTTAACAGGGACCTGCACATTTCCTTTACAGTTATTTAGCATGTTTTTTAATTTTTTAAAGATGTGATAGGCCTATTCAATATTAGGCCTATATCTCATCATTGAATGCCTAGCATACTAGAACAAATACCTTTTCACTTTTCAATATGAAGATTGTCTGGAATCTGGTGATATAAGAATCATGATAAAGGTATACTTTGTAATTTGCAACAATATATGTGCTGAAAATATTTCATTAATTATTA
This sequence comes from Sardinella longiceps, assembly GCA_027497455.2. Lineage (NCBI taxonomy): Eukaryota > Metazoa > Chordata > Actinopteri > Clupeiformes > Clupeidae > Sardinella > Sardinella longiceps. Next base: position 6,844 of record JAODXP020009327.1, on the reverse strand, counting down.
AATATGTTATGAATATTAAATATAATCTATTACTATTTTGATCTTGAGACAACATTTCTAGCACCTGTCCTGACAAACAGTTAGTTAAATGTTAGGCCTGACGAACAGGGAGCTAAAAACAACTTTCAATATGAAAAGGTGTTATCCCAAAATAGATGAATGTGTTGAAGACAATGCAGAAATTGTATAAGATTTGAACATCGGATAACTCGGGAACCGCTAATCACAAAGACGACTGCTATGCATCATTGCAATCTGTAGGATCTGTTGTTCATTTTGATATGTGTTTTGCCATAGTTAAGGTAAGAATCCGTGAGATATTTCACAAAGAACAATGTATGACATAGACAGAGAACTGTATTGGTGACCATAATTTTGACATAAATTCATTGCTAATTATCTCGTGATGCGTTCATCGCAGAAACAAACTAGTAGCACTGTTGGAAAGGCCAGCTCATGTAGATTGCAATGATGCCCTTATTATTCCGGTACAATTAAAACTCCGCGAGTAGCTTGACAGAGAAGAATGGGTGCGCCCGTCGGGACTGATGTTTGCGCCTCTCTCATGGGCCGGATTGCATTTTAATTTTGGCCGGCCCGGGACAGACACAACGTTACTCTTACTCTTTGTTGGCCGTTAGGCCTATGGAATAACGCTTGACAGGTAATTTATCGCCTTAGCGCCACCTGTTGTTAGTTGAGAGACTGAAAATTTTGGTTACTGAACAGGGCCGACGGCCTTAGACCGGACGGCCGTTCTGGACTTTTCCAGAACGCACAGATTACCAGTCCGCCCCTGGATGGGATTCAGGTTAGAAAAGTACTTGACCAAATCATACTCCAATTTTATTGTTTATCCACTAGGTGGAAATTGACCATTATAAGTATTACACTAGAAAATAGGGTCTGACTATAAAGAACTAAGGTCTTATTAAGGAATTCAGTGATAGCAGCTTACTTAAGCACATGAGAAACATGGACCCAAGGTTAATGTTTCAAGGTTCAATACTTGACTTGTTACAAAATCTGACACTCAATTTATATATGATTACACAGACTAGATATTCAACATATCAGACCTCAGACCCATAGACTTGCAAGCCTACTAAGACAGAACTCACAAAGGCAACAGTTTAACAGATGAACAGTTAACAATTTAATAAAAATTGACAACCAATAAGGCAGTATTGAAGAAACATTTCAGAAATACATTTATTTGTATACATTGTAAACATTAATCAACATTAATTATAATAAACATCACAAATACCAGTTCTGACCATTCTCAAGGTAATCCAAGTCAATGAATCAACGAATAGTAAAATACCATAGCATACCTGCAAACTAGGCATGGGACCATGGAGATCTCAGCAGATAAACTCAAACATATATATATATATATATATATTGTGTGTGTGTCTGTCTCTGTGTGTTAGAATCCAACCTCACTTCAAGAGTGTCTGGCCCTGGATCAACATGCTGATGCACAATGAGTCTTAATCACAACTTTTTCGCCCCAAGTACCCCACCTGTAGGATAAAGGAGAGAAGAGACTTATGAATCAGTGAATCAGTGTCCATGACAACTTTCTCCTTGTGAACCAGACTGCATGAAAGACAGAGGGCTTTTATTCAGCTGTGTGAAGTTGCCCCCCCCCCCCCCAAACCCAAAATGCTGAAATAACACTGCAGTTCGTTTGTGCTGCAAATATTTTCGTTTGTGCTATTAACGATTTTGAGTAATTTAAAAATACATTATCTGACGTGACGTCATGCAGCTCCCCCTCCACGTCCGAATCACTCCAAACCACTCCAAACAGTCTCTATTGGATCTGCCTGAAGCTGCCCATCCTCCTCAAACCCAAAATGCTGAAATAACACTGTTCGGGCAGTTTTCAAACAACTTACAGAATTTCTCTCTCAGCACAGCCTCCTGGACTCCAACCAATCGGCTTTCAAAAGTGGTCACTCCACTGAAACGGCTCTGCTGTCTGTGGCTGAAGCCTTAAAAGAAGCCAGGGCGGCAAGGAATTCCTCGGTACTCATTTTGCTTGACTTATCAGCAGCATTTGACACGGTCAATCATAACATTCTGCTGAACATACTCTCAAACTTGGGCATAACCGGCAAAGCACATTCATGGATTGAATCGTATCTCACTGAGCGCTCATTCAAAGTGTCCTGGCTAGGGCACACATCTGCAACGCACCACCTTGACACAGGGATCAGTGCTAGGGCCCCTCCTGTTTGCCATATATACCACCTCATTGGGGCAGATTATCAACCCTCATGGCTTCTCTTATCACTGCTATGCTGATGATACCCAGCTCTATCTTTCATTTCCACCAGATGACAACACGGTCTCAACAAGAATTTCAGGCTGTCTCTCTAATATATCTGCAATGGATGAAAGACCATCACCTACAGCTAAACCTCTCAAAAACAGAACTATTGGTTTTCCCAGCGAAGCCAACCATACATCATAACATTTGCATCAAAACTGACTCCCTAGCTCTTGCTCCTACTAAAGCAGCAAGGAAGTTGGGTGTCATAATTGATGATCAGCTGACTTTTAAAGATCATGTTGCCTCTGTAGCCCGGTCTTGCCGCTTTGCACTATTCAATGTAAGGAGAATTAGACCATATCTGACCCAGCAGGCCACCCAGTTGCTGGTTCAAACCATGGTCATCTCCTGCCTTGACTACTGCAATGCCCTTCTAACAGGTCTCCCAGCCTGTGTGGTGAAACCACTACAAATGGTCCAGAATGCAGCAACACGCTTGGTTTTCAATCAGCTCAAAAGGGCACATGTGATGCCTCTACTCATTGAACTACACTGGTTACCCCTGGCTCCACGCATCAAATTCAAATCACTACTGCTGGCGTACAAAGTACTCAATGGATCTGCACCTACCTATCTGAGTACCATGATAAAGGCAAAGGTCACTCTTCGCCAACTCCGGATATCAAAGGAACAGCATCTCGCACAAGACAATCCAGACTCTTTTCTTGTGTTGTTCCACGCTGGTGGAATGACCTACCGAGCACAATCAGAGCAGGGGCGTCCCTCTCTGTATTCAAAAACTCTTGAAGACCCAGCTCTTCAGAGAACACCTCTTGTCCTAGCAGTACCTCACTCTAAAGACCCATGTGATAATTTCTTTCTAGCACTCCTATGTAGCTTGATTGTTAATCCTCTTGTGTAAGTCGCTTTGGATTGCTAAATGCATAAATGTAAATGTATCGAAAATGTGTTTCTAAATTATTCAAGAGCTTTAATAGCACATTTGAAAATATTTACAGCACAAACGCAGCACAAACAAACTGCAGTGTTATTTCAGCAGTTGGGTTTGAGGGGGGCCAACTTCACACTGGTCTTTTATTCTTATTTCAGGAACAGTAGCCAGAACAAACACACTCACAGGCTGTCTCAAATCGCGCACTTTTATTAGTACATCTTAATGTAATCCATAGATACAGATGGCAAGTCTGGCCACGCCCACAAATATCACTCCACACTGGGGGAAATAATGAAAATAGTCACCCACGGGGGAAAACATGAGGTTCATTCGGTGGGGAAGTCAACGAGATGCTAAGCTATAAGTTACACTGAGCACCATCTACAAGGAGCTTGACACATTTTTGAGGGCAATATCTCAAGGTAGTACTGATGTTCAGATGGTCCGATGGGAATTCTGAACTTGATACCCCTCCAAATAAGATACTGAGGACAATTTTAGTTGCTTGTTAGCTTTGTTAGCTTGCTAAATAGACATCTTCATTCATCACCACAGTAGGCTATATGTAGCTAATTTTAGCTTCACTTATGACAGGAGCAGAGACAGCTCATGACATATCTGTCAGTGTTGCTGGAATTACTAAATAATGGAAAATATATTTTAGTTTAACCCTAAGCAAGCACACAGGCCATGATTAGACAACACATTAGACAACACACCTAACTTTTACAGGCCATGATTAGACAACAAATTAGACAACACACCTAACTTAGATGTGTTGTCTAATCATGGCCTGTGTGCTTGCTTTTCAAGTCTAATGGTGTTACTGTTGGTATTTCTATCAGATGAACTTTGCTGGCAGGCAGTCAATAGCCTACTAAGTTTTCAAATTGTTAGTGTTTGGAAGTTTCAATTCCATGCAGGCTCTGTTGGCCACACCCCTTCCCAGATTCCAATTTCCCCAGTTCACCTTCAGCCAATCACCCAGGCCCATGGCACTTATAAGAGACACCTGTGCCCATGTCGAACTCTTTACCTGCTCAGACTCCAAACTGGAAAGCTGTTATTTTGCTGAATCTTGAGCTGTGATCCTGTGAATCTCCTGTGCTTTGTGTGCGTTATTGACCATGTGAGTCCGTATCTTGTGTATGCTTATTTAGCAACTGAATCATTGAGCAGACCTGTTCTTTCTTGTTTGGTGGCCATGCTGTTATTGTTTGCCTAACTGCTTGGCTTGATCATTGATTTGTGTTTGTGACTTAGCTAATCAAACTGATATCCGCCTGTAGTATTTATGTGTTACTTAACTCTAGTATTATTTATGGGCCATGTGATATGCTGTGCTTTGTGTTAACCTATGTGCTAATGTTGTATTATGTTTATATTTGGCTGATTGTGACATGGGGCTAATTGTTTGCCTTTTCCATTTCCCTCCCTCCCTAGAGACCACACACATACTCCTGTAACTCCCATCACACACACTCCTGACACACACACCAGTTACACACACACCCATACACTCTGTTCAGTTCAGAGTTCATTTTCAGTGGAGCAAACATAAACATAGTTTACAGCAATATGTTAGGTTTGTCCAAAATGGCTAGTTAGTACTTAAGTGGAAGTACTAAAGTATTCAAAATGTTTTGTACTCAAGTATTGCAAGTAAAAGTTTTTGAAAAATGCAACTCAAGTACTGAAAGTAAAAATAGAAGTACTGTGTATATTAAAATAAGCAGTCAAAAGTTTGAATATCATATTTTAAATTACATTAAATAGCGACCTAAAATGAAATAGTCTGTTTGGCCATGGACTCACCACCATTCCCCTCACTACAATCATTCGAAGTTAAAGAACTTAGTGTTTTCCCAATTCACTGCATTCAGTACTGCGAAAGGTTGAAGGGGAGCAGGAGGTCTCTTATACCGCTTGAATAGCCCAATAATGATAATGTAAACATGGTGTTGGTCTGGTCTGGTATTGATAGGCTATCATTGGATGTGGTATGATTTGTAATATTTTGTATAAAAGTAACGAGTAACTAATCAACACATCAAAAATGTAACGAAGTATAAGTATTAAATTCATCAAAAAAAATGTAGTGGAGTAAAAGTAGAAGTAGGAGAAAAAAAAGTACAGATACTGCATTTTAGTACTTAAGTAGGCTCCTTGAAGTAGCTCTACTTCATTACTATACATCTCTGGACGTAATGCGACACTGCTGTTTATGCAGACCAAACACTTCATGTTTGCAGCCATAGATCAGCATCTGCCACCCTTGAAAGATCTTTGATAAAACTGTGACGTGGTGGTTAATTGTCACTGCCTTTCTTAGCCTTAGCTTAGCTTCGTTTTTGATGTTTGGTTAAATGCGATTTCTCGTGGGAGGAGAGTATAACCGGTTTCTTGAAGACCCAGGTATGTGTAAATTAAGCACTGAGAACTTGCTGTCATAATGTGCATTTTCAACATTCAGTGTTGCTCCAAATTGATCACTGCTTTGTAAAACTTAGCAGAGTTGATGGACGTAAATGCTGTTTAAATAAGTGATTCAAACAAACATTCAGATTGATGACTGTAGTTTCGGTTGTGAGAGTGAATACACTATGGACTCGAGCATTCTGATGGTTATTTCATCGATTAATCGGATAAAACTTAATTTTGAGGTTTTAAATAGCAATATCAATAGTATGTTATGAAACATGAGAGACCTGATAAAATTACTAAGCCATTGGCTCTTATTCAATTCAATTAAATTTCATTTGTAGAGTGCTCAAATACAATACATTGTCTTGCGGCTCTTTACCTGACCAAAAAAGGTTTCATCCTAAATCTTTAAAGCAGGGGTTCTCAACCTTTTGCAAGCTGGGCCCCCCTAAACCGGCTTCATTGGACCTGGGGCCCCCTACCCCCTCCTTTTACCGTTACACTACCTCGGATGGAAGGATAGGTAGATAGAATTGGATAAAACTTAATTTTGTGTTTAACAGCAATATCAATAGTATGCTATGCATCATGAAAGGCCACATAACCTTACACAGCCATTGGTTACTATTCATGACCAAAGAAAAGTTACTTTTACCCCAACTCTTTTATTCCAAAACTTCTGTTAGATCAATACTCAAAAACTTTGGCTTCCTGGCATCTAAACTCAATAAGTGTCATCTAACATTGTTAGGTTGGCACAATGTTAACTTATTTGTGAAACATAGGCTGTATCACATGAATCAAAAACTTAATTTGTCCTTACTTTTAGATTTTTTTTAAAAATAAAAAGGATTGTAGGCCTATCTACTGAAATAAATCATATAAGAATACAGAATAAGCCATATGTGCCAGAAGAGAAGGCAGTGGCATAGAGAGCTGTGTTGGTGCGTCTCCTCTCTTAATTCTTCTAAATTTCATAGGCCCTGTGGGAGCCATTAGTCATTTTTGTTATGGTGGTGGTCCACACTAGGGGGCAGTATGTATGTGGTAACTTATCATTAGGTCACAGGTCACAGTGGCAAAGCGCGCGCCAGGTAACTGGTATATGCACAGGTGATACTGGTTTCTAATCATGCTAGGGTGGCGGGGAGTGCACACGGTTTTTACCGCTGGTAACGTTA
>JAODXP020009326.1:0-13834 GCA_027497455.2 Sardinella longiceps | reverse complement strand
GAGACTAGGAAGCACATGGGTTCATTCAATGGCACATTGTTACGCACCGGTGCGTTGCGTTAGCCTAATTGAATGATAAGTTTGCTCGTTACGCTGCACACCGGTGCGCAACATCTTCGAATTCAACAGTCGTAACGTTTTGTAACATAACGTAACAGTTCCCATTCATCCCTATGGGTGACGTAGTAAACGTTTTGTAACGTTACGTCGTCTTAAAAACGCCACTTGCTTCTGAGGTAATTCACTCTTGTTTGATGGGTGTGTCAAAGGTGTTCACCAATGAGCATCAAGGTGTATCGAAAGCTCTGAGATTTAAAGCGCTAGTGCTAAATATAACACAAATTCATGTTGTGTTGGATTGTCCTCTGGTGACAGCAAAAGCAGTGGTAATATTATCATTTTGTAGTATTCCTAACAATGATCCATTTAAATTACTGAGGTTGTTGTCAAGTCTGACACCAAGAGCAGAATGGCCCTCCAGGCTTCCATTGTTGCTGCACTGACGTGACACAACAGTATGTTCAGCCCGACATCGTTTGCGTTAGGTTCAACGTTATGCACCGTTACGGCAGTTTTGAATAGGCTACAGGACTCCGTTTCCCGACGGATGCTAGCTAACCACCGTTGTCCGACGCAGTTACTAACGATAAAGATGGCAAACAACGACCAATTCCCAACGCGCTTGAAGTTCTGTCGTAACATGTTAGTCCTGACGACATTGGTTACAACTTACATTGTTCCAACTACATCGTTCCCAGATGTTTCGGCAGCGTTCGGGGAGAATTCGGAAGCACTCGTTGCAAAAAGCATGTCAAAATAGCATGGCTAAAGTTGTAGCATCACTAAGCTCATAAAATCGCTAGTGTTGATAAATAAACTACACAATGATAAACTTAGTGGTAGTGGTAGATAATATTCCCCGACATGACAGTGTTTCAATTTGTATGGGCTATTTGATGATAACCACGTTATTTAATGAGTCTCCATACAAAACAAAAAAAAAGTTAAAAACGTACTTCTTTTGGTAGTCAACTACGAGTTGTGCCTCACCCTAATTATCAGGAATGGTGGTCATGAGGGTTAAGGCCAAGCGCACCTGTGACAGCAGATTGGTGTTTTGTCAAATCTCCGGTTCGAATCCAGGCGGGAACGAAGTTGTCTTTTTTATATATATATATTTGACATGCTGTAGCCTACTCATGATGGTTGGTGACGTGTCTTTGTTTGTTCTTTGAAACTTCTATGGATAACTGGAGCATTTGTGTTTCAAACAGCATCTTACCACATGGTGAAGTTGAAGTGGGAATTAGTTAATCCTGTAGGTGGGGGTAATGCATCAAATGATGCTCAATTTGACAGTTTTAAGACCCAAACAGACGAGGAAGAGGCTTAACGACAGCTATACACCTGTCGCTGCAACTACAGTCCCACATCCGATGGTAAGGTCATCCGACGCCGTTGGGGAACGATTCTAAACACTAACGACAGTGAAACTACTGTGGTTGTAACGACTAAGTTCCAGCGACTGTAGTTGTAAAGACTGTAGTCTTAGCGACAGCTTTGGGTAACACAAATGCCGGACAACCGTCGTTCCAACCACGGAAGTTGCTACGTTAGTTTGCAACGACGCTGTTGGGAAACTGACTCCAGGACTCCGTTTCCCGACGGATGCTAGCTAACCACCGTTGTCCGACGCAGTTACTAACGATAAAGATGGCAAACAACGACCAATTCCCAACGCGCTTGAAGTTCTGTCGTAACATGTTAGTCCTGACGACATTGGTTACAACTTACATTGTTCCAACTACATCGTTCCCAGATGTTTCGGCAGCGTTCGGGGAGAATTCGGAAGCACTCGTTGCAAAAAGCATGTCAACATAGCATGGCTAAAGTTGTAGCATCACTAAGCTCATAAAATCGCTAGTGTTGATAAATAAACTACACAATGATAAACTTAGTGGTAGTGGTAGATAATATTTCCCGACATGAGTGTTTCAATTTGTATGGGCTATTTGATGATAACCACGTAATTTAATGAGTCTCCATACAAAACAAAAAAAAAGTTAAAAACGTACTTCTTTTGGTAGACAAGTACGAGTTGTGCCTCACCCTAATTATCAGGAATGGTGGAGATGAGGGTTAAGGCTAAGCACACCTGTGACAGCCGATTGGTGTTTTGTCAAATCTCCGGTTCGAATCCAGGCGGGAACGAAGTTGTCTTTTTATATATATATATTTGACATGCTGTAGCCTACTCGTGATGGTTGGTGAGGTGTTGTAAGTTATCTTTGTTTGTTCTTTGAAACTTCTATGGATAACTGGAGCATTTGTGTTTCAAACAGCATCTTACCACATGGTGAAGTTGAAGTGGGAATTAGTTAATCCTGTAGGTGGGGGTAATGCATCAAATGATGCTCAATTTGACAGTTTTAAGACCCAAACAGACGAGGAAGAGGCTTAACGACAGCTATACACCTGTCGCTGCAACTACAGTCCCACATCCGATGGTAAGGTCATCCGACGCCGTTGGGGAACGATTCTAAACACTAACGACAGTGAAACTACTGCGGTTGTAACGACTAAGTTCCAGCGACTGTAGTTGTAAAGACTGTAGTCTTAGCGACAGCTTTGGGTAACACAAATGCCGGACAACCGTTGTTCCAACCACGGAAGTTGCTACGTTAGTTTGCAACGACGCTGTTGAGAAACGGAGTCCTGAACAGCTTTTCCACATGGGATAAGATTTCACCGTGTCACTTGCGTCATTTGTCACGTGACACAAACATCAACACGTGGAATGCAGATGGACGGAAGTGAGAGATCAATGTTAATTCTCCTTTTAAAAAACAGTGTCGTTTGCTATAACAACGTGTCAGTGCGCGTTATGGATTTGCCGCAAGTTGGAGTTTACCTCGCGTGTGGAAAGCAAGGTTTACCTCGCGTGTGGAAAGCAACGTCAGTGAAAGTTTTCAACCACGCATCAGAAAGGCAACTAACAGCTGTGCTGGACTGCATTGATGCACTGAAATAAAGATGAGTAACTTTATTCTTCCATCTCTGATACTTCCTTGTTACTTGTAGCTGTGTGCTACGCACTGACCTCAAAAATACAGACGCAGTAGGTAATGCAGTCCTTGTTCCAGCATAACAACGAAGGCCACAACAATAATTATTATGATGTCCAGGAAGATGTGGTTAACCACAATTTATTAGCCTGCAACAGAAAATGTGTGAGGATATAAGGAGGGACGTTGAATGGATAAATAAGTTTACTTTGGCTTTCCAATGAAAATTCCGAGATATCTATCAGGACTAAATCAGTTTCATTCATGTCTTGTGCAGTCTGTAGATATAAATTTAATATTACTAGAACCATTACTGCTCTGACTATTACTAGACCCGATGTGTGACAGCAATTCAATATTTCCATTTCCTTAAATGCTCAAGGAGGAGACCTGATGGTGTGATAGCAAATCATTAGGCACCTCGTGCTCTGCGTTCTTAGGCTTAGTTTACACTTCCCCGGGTCTTCAAGAAACCGGTTATCTTCCCCTCCCCCGAGTAAGAAAACAATCGCATTTACACAAACATCAAAAACGGCTAAGAAAGGCGGTGACAATTAACCACCACGTCACAGTTTTATCAAAGATCTTTCAAGGGAGCAACATCGTGGCAGATGGCCACTAACGTGAAGTGTTTCGGTCTGCATTAGTAGCAGTCTCACATTAGGGACTGTACGATATTTAGAGGGGGGACGGCCGGTCGTCAGACGATAGGGTTAAAAATGTTTTGCCTGGCCCTCCCCCCTGGTCAATTATTTTTTTCCAGGGGCCTCCCCCGGCTCAAAAAAAATTCTCCTAGGCCCTCCCCCTACAAGAATTAAATAAAACTGGTCGAAAAATGACGTTTAAGGTTAAAACGGCCAGCAAATGTCATAAGCGCACATACACGGGTAGCCTACACACGCAGCGCTGATTTCTACAATAGCCTACTACAACTTGTAGGTAGGCTACAGTAGATGCTTCAGAAAAGGGGAAAACATGTCGTTTTATGTGTGGTTAAGAATAATATCAGAGTGGGCCTTTTCTACCTAAAAATAATAAAGATTGCTTGAACACACATCGGTAGGCTATGCCTGGTGAGTTGTGTGATCATCTTGCAAAAGTTCTGCCTAGGCACATGCCACCATTCCGACATTGACGTCTAATTGTCTGAGTGTTGGTATTTCCAGTTATAGCATAGGCCTACGTCCCTGCACTCTCCCTGCCTATTCAAATGGACAGGGCCGCCGTTCCCCATACGCAGAGTACGCAAGGTGCGTAGGGCCTCAACCACTTGGCAGGGCCTCGGGGGGCCTCCAATTTTGAGCTTTACTAAAAAATGTCATGATAATAGTTACATTGCAAAAATATATGAATTAGTAATGAATAGGCCCATCATTTTTTGTTAAAAATTGCGTAACTCATCATACAATTCAAGCAAATTAACAGTTTTGCCTAATATACAAAGATAGTCCTACCCACCCCTATTCCCTGAAATGGTGCATCCCAAATTGCGTCTTTGAGTTTGTTGTGTCGGCTTTGATTGAAGCAGCAAGCAGCAACGTTAGAAAACTGCAAATTGCAAGATTCTGCTGTGCAAATGTTCAGTAAATGTGTCAACATCGTTGACATCTAATAATGAAGAGACAGCATGAATCTGGTGCTGAAAAGCGAAAGAAAAAGAAGCAAAAAGAAGACGCCCGTGCATCCCTGGCCGGTAAGTCCGTTTAGGCTAACGTTAATTGTTTTGCTAACTTAACGTTCAATGATGTTGCTCAATTTAGGCTCGGTTGGTTGCAATATGAAACAATCTGGATTTTAAAATGAATGTGGCATGTTTGCAAGTAGTTGACAATTGCTTTTGTTTTTTTGTTTTTTTGGGGGGGGGGGGGGGGGGGGGGGGCCTCCCTGACCAGTTAAGCTTAGGGCCTCCAAAACCTTAGCAGCGGCCCTGCAAATGGATAAAAAAAATTAAGATTAAAACTAAACTTAACTTTATTTACATTGCAGTAAAGTGCATTGTTAGTTATCTTAACGCGTTAACAGTCTCAATTGTCTTCACTGCTGTTTCATGCAGCAACACAGGCTGTGCTTGAATTTATAAAGCAGTTAGGCCTAAATGGACTTTATTTATTTATTTATTTATTTATTCGGTGGCCTTTGCGTAGGCTATGCTATGCATATCACCATAATGAAAAAATATCACCCTTAATTTCAGGGAGCTAAAAAAAATAGGCTGCCCGCAAATCACAGGTGTCTTGCTATAAAAGTGCGCCGGTTTAAACACAAACCTGCGGTCTGTTCGGCACTAATGCCCAGGTTTCACAACATAATAAATCAAAGAAGGTTAATATCTTAACGAAAAAATATACTGGCAACAACAAGTAGCCAAAACTTGGAGAAATTGTAGGGATAAGCAAACGTCGGGTGCATGGCCGTCGTGCAGGATAAGCGGACACTTTTAAACAGAGTAGCCTAAATCAACACAAAAACAAACAACCAAGTTCGAAAAGTTCAATGCACTATTATCCCCAAAATCAAAGTTTACGGATATCCTGTTTGATCGCGGTATACATTGGTTATTAAACGAAAAAGTTTAATAACCAAAAAAGTCAAGCCTACATGAGAGATTTTGAGCAAAAGACGTCCCTAGCTTTTGCCTTGAGCGTTATTGGAGATTCTAAACTTTACTACTTGCTTACTTGCAGACCACTACAATAGCCTATGGTGGTTTGTTAACAAAGGATTACAGAATAAATAAATAGGATATAGCCTAATATTCATTCAACTGTCCAATCTCATATAGGCTATCCAATTCTGCTCTCTGCAATACGCAGCCAACAGAGAGGTGGTGCGAAACTCCGCAGGTTGTCTTAAGTACAGTCCTCAACAAATAGAAAATATATACAAAGACGACAAAAGTCGTAAACTATGTGAGTGACAGGCTTTCCCACGACTTTCATTCTCCACCAGTAGACTCAGCATATAGGCTAGCCTTTGTGGCTCGGATAGCCCCGGTCCAAAACCTCTGGATGTAGCCTAACCTTAGACTATTATAAAGGATGATGGGCTAACATTTTAAACTATTGAAAACGGATTATTGAGCAGGGGAAAATATCATGGATCAAGAAAAAAAAAATATTTTCCTCGGCCCTCCCCCCAGGCCAAAAAATTTCTCCTGGGCCTTCCCCTAAGGCTTAAAAAAAAATCTCCTATTTTTGTTGAAGCAGTAAGAGGCAGACGTGCCAAGATTTGAAACTTACAGGAAATGAATGATGGTCAAAACAGGACACACAAAACACTTTAAGACCACAGTGCCAACGCATTGGAACAGTGTCCTCAATGTGATTAGAAACCCAGAGTAAGTGAACGAATGAATATGAAGATCTTGGACAAGCGGATCCCCATTACACATCTGGTTAAAGCTAGCCAGGCAAATGCCGCCTACTGGCTCTGCTCATTTAATATCATTCCACAAGAGAGTCAGGAAGAAGATAATGCAGTTTCTTTATCTCTGACACTAATCTGTGCAGGCCAAATGCAGTAAACATAGTGAAAAATGGGAGCCACGATATTATGCCCAGACATCACCAACTTCGAGTCAAGATAACAAAACATTTTTAATAGGCCTATAGATTTTATACAAACTGTAGCAAAATTATTAAAAAATATCTTGTTATAACCTCTTTTGTTTTTAAAACAAAACAAAACTTTTTGCTTTTAACAGCCATTTACCTTATTTGCTCTTTTGACTGAGCCCTTCTCTGTCTCCGCCTCTCCAATCTCCGCCTGCGCTCTAGGCCGCCTATATCAATGGCGGGTCGTGCGTAAGTGTGGGTTTGGTTTGAATCTGGTGGCAGCATGTTTCCTTTGTCTGCAATCTCCTGTGTTTGCTTGCTTATCAATCCAAAGTGTGTCAATGAAATGTAATGTAAGTTTACACCCCAAACCTCTGTTTAATGAATCATTATCTGCCTTTATTGTTTTGTTGAATAACTTTTACATTGTTTGCGATGCACTGCTTATGCATGCAGCGTCTCCTTTGGTAATTAATATTAGGTTATGTGTACACAATGTTGTTTGGTTACGATGTTGTTTGGTAAACCTTTGATTTATTTGATTTGTATGAATGCTTTGTTTGATATTCTGTACTTTATTCAGATGTAAATTCTATTGATTTGTTTCTGTTTCTTTATTGTAGAAAACCACTCATGTAACCATCATCGCTACTTCAAATCTTGTCACTCATCAATCCATCAGTAAACTGCAATAACTTGCAATCCTGTCTGGGGCTTGTGTCTAATCAGCACACACCATTGTGTCCATCAGATCCAGGGCCGGATTAATGTATGGTTTTCCTGGGCGTGGGCCCAGGGTCCCGCCCAGCCGAGGGGTCCGTAATTTTTTATTTAATTTATTTTTTTTTTTTTTCAAATGACCATCATGCAATCGCATCTAAAATTAGCCAACCTACAATCAGTGTAAGATCTAAGTAGCCCAGTAGGTGGCCCATCCACTTCTATACTAATCCACCATAGCCCCCCCTTAACCCAAATAATAGTATTGAATTCGTCCAAAATTGTAACAATTCCGCAGCCTGGCCCCTTTTCTCAACCACGCTAACCGGAATTCCCCACGCACGACATGTAAACAGAATTAGCAAAAATGAGCATCAAAAGCGGATTCTTTAAACGTACAAATAAAAGAGAAAGGGAACAAAAGGATGCTTTAATGCGAAAAAGCCTACCACCCATCGACTCATTCTTTGCACGTCAAAATCCGGCTCCTACAGTAGACCTATGGGTAGGACAAGACGATGAGCTTAGCTCAGAGCAGGCCAGGACCACTAGCCCTCCACCATCGCCCCCACCACTGGAGGGGCCTAGCTGCAGCAGCTTGCTCCTCTCTGAGCCCAGCTGCTCTCAGGAGGAGGACCTATCTAAAATGTGTATGCACAGGGAAACTGATCCGGCTTTGTAGGGGGGCATGACCGAGGAGGCTCGCTCATTCCTAATTGATAGAGGTGCTGCGGCTTTCCAGAATCGAAGGAACAGGTATCCCGCGTCTGTCCGCAATGTTGGCTTGGGAGGTAAAGTTCGCTCCCTCACCAATGATCTATTTGAATGTGCACTGCCCAATGGCGAGAGGGTCACTAGAGAATGGTTACTGTATTCCCCTTCCACTGGAAACATCTTTTGCTTTCCCTGCATCTTGTTCTCGTCTAAGAGGAATCAGCTGGTAAGTGTTTTTTCTGACTGGAAACACCCAGAGCAGCTTGCATTCAGAGTGCATGCTTACATTGTATCACCGCTCTGTCACAGCTGGAAAGGGGTGCATAGATGAAAAAGTTGCGCAGCATCTGCAGAGCGAAAAGCGCTATTGGCGAGAGGTCCTGAAACGCGTAATCGCCGTTATTCAGTTCCTCTCTGAACGTGGATTGGCTTTTAGGGGGGATAACGAGCTACTGGGGTCGCCTCACAATGGGAACTTTTTAGGATTTCTAGAGGTGATCTCTAGATTTGACCCATTTCTAGCCGAACATATAAATAGATATGGGCAAAGGGGGCAGGGGCATTGTCTCTTACCTCTCCTCCACTACGTGCGAAGACTTGATTCAACAAATGGGAGAAAAATTAAAAAACACTATAGCTGAAGAAATAAGGGAGGCAAAGTATTTCGCAGTGATAGTCGACTCTACACCCGATCTTTCACATACTGATCAGCTGACCTTCATCTTTAGGTTTGTCAGTAAAGAGGGCAAGGTAGTCGAACGATTCCTTGGCTTTGAACCAATTGAGAGTCACACAGGGGAAAGTCTGGCAGACACTGTGATAGCCATGGTTGATAGTCTAAACGTAGACCTTTCTAATTGTCGAGGTCAGGCCTACAACAATGCCAGTAACATGTCGGGGCGTTATAATGGGCTGCAAGCTCATTTGAAAAAGAAAAATCCATTAATCCACTACATTCCATGCGCAGCACACTCACTCAATTTGGTGGGCTCAAATAGTGTAGAAGACTGCTGCCCAGTTGCAAGTAGTTTTTTTGATCTATTACAGTCATTGTATGCATTTTGCGCAGCTTCCACCCATAGATGGAGTCGTTTTTTCAAGAACACAGACATAAAGGTAGACTCAACACTGAAATCACTGTCATCCACTCGATGGAGTGCTCGTGCAGATGCATCCAAGGCACTTTGTGAAAATTATGCACAGATTAGGGCCATACTTAAGAGTATGTCAGATGACATGGGTGAGAATCGTAAAACACGGGATGAGGCAACAGCTTTATACTCAAAGTTGGGCAGTCTTGACATGGCATTCATGGCGCAGTTTTGGAACTGTATTTTAAGCAGATTCAAAGTTACCAGCGAGTCATTACAGAGGGTTGACATGGATCTGATTACGGCTGTCCGCCTTCTGGAGTCTTTGCGATCATGGGTTATGTCAATTCGCGATCAATTTGACACATTTGAAAACTCTGCAAAGGCCATTCCCGACGTGTGCCAGTCATATAGAGATGAACTGCAGCGTAGCAAGAAGCGCAAGGTTTTTTCTGATGAAAGCACACAACATGAAATAACACTGACAGGACAGGAACAATACCAGGTTGCAACATTCAATGTCATAATAGACAAACTAGTCAGCTACCTGAGTCACAGAATGGACGCATATCGCAACATATTGGATAAATTTAAGGTGCTTTACATGGAAACTGACGATTTGACCAGTATTCGTGAGCAGGCAGAGGTGCTGTACTCGTCATACCCCTCTGATTTGGATGAGAACTTGGCTGACGAAATTATCCAGTTCCGCAGCTTCACACAAAAAGAACAGGATAAGTCTCCTCAAAAACTCCTTGAAGTGATATTAAAACATGGACTGCAATCAGTTTTCCCTAGTGTTTTTGTAGCTCTCCGTATTTTTTTGACACTGCCTGTGACAAATTGTGAAGGGGAACGATCATTTTCTCATATGGCCAGAATTAAAAATGAGCTTATGCGCCTCAGTGCACTGTCACTCATGGCCATCGAGACGGAGCTACTTAGGAGTTTGGAATTCGATGAAGTCATAACTGACTTTGCTAATAGGAGAGCCCGTAGGAAGACTTTCTAACAGGTGCGTCAGGGAGAACAGTATGAACAGAATTAGGACTGTTTTATGTCATGCTATTTCATAATAAATAAATACTTTTTGGTAATGTATTGCAATTTTTGCATAGACAGGAGATTTAAGGAGAGGCCAAAAGGATCAGAAAGAGAGGACAGATGTGGCGAGATCAGACAGACAAGACACCTAGAGCAAGAGAGGATACCGCAGTCAGAGAAAGCTACTGCAGACACTAAAACATTTTAAAAGTCCTAGTTTCACCAAGTTATTTTATTTTCATTCAGCAGTTCATGGGCTAGTTACTGTATAAATGTTCATAAACAGCCTGAAATAGGCCAAGGCCTTCTTAAAGTATTTCATTAAGGGCTTGATGGTTATAGCAAATGATGCTTTATTTTTCATGTGTCTCCTTAAGATTTTCAGGAGTTAATGTCAATGTTGTTATTTCAACAGTGGACAATAGTGCCTTTAGTTCAAGAATAGTTTGGCTTATCTAGCCTAGTCTTTTCAACTGGTCCACTGCCATGACGTTCAGTGATATTCAATTGGAACTAGAATTCTTTTCCTTCTAAAATAATGCAATAAATTGTTACAGTGATAAGAAACCCCTGTTTTTTTTTTTTTTTTTTTTTTCCCGGGGGGGGGGTCCATCCAACATTTGTGCCCAGGGTCCTGTGACAGCATAATCCGGCCCTGATCAGATCTACAGTATAGAATAAGCGAAGCAGTCCTCTCACAAGTTGCAAAAATCCAAAGATATTTTTCAGTGGTTCTGGTGGTAATGGTGACCACCAGTCTCAAGATAGTGAAAATGTGGAAGGAAGTGTGAAACCACTGCGTCTAGAATTGTTAGCAGAGGCACAAGAAGATGCAGCAGCTCATTCTTCATATGGTATCCATGACCAAGAGATAGATGCTTTTCTTGCAATAAGAACAAGAGACTGAGCATTACCTGTGGCGAACCCATAGCAATACTTTCCCTCCACTGTCTGCTATGGCCCGATGCTACCTGTGCATTTCACCAGGTAGTGTGCCAGTGGAATGCTTGTTTAGCTCCTCTATTCTTCTGCTAAATGGCAAAACACATTATAGCTTGGAGAGAATTAGTCCAAAATCATGAAGATTGCACATTTCTAGACAAGTTTATGATTTTTGGCAGGGTGCTAGGTAACGGCCTAAAGTTTTCAAAAATCCATGGAAGTTGGGGTGACTCCCCTAGTGGCTGGTATGCATACAATTCAAAATAGCCCTCAACGAAAAGAGAAAAGGCAATATTTTGGTTTCCTTTAGTCTTAAATTGTTGTATATTGTTGTCATTTTTCTACTTTGTTTGACACAAGGAATCCGTATGAAATATAATACGACTACTTCTTCGACCTCGACTACCTCAACCTCAACTTCAATTGTACTTTGATTTCCTTGACCTAGACCTCCTTAACCTAGACTAGTTCGTCAACTTCCTTGACTTAGACCCCGTTTACACTTCTCTGATAACCACAAAGACGCACTTGTATCTCTACGGTTGCACCTCTCTGTTACACTTACCCGAAGGTGAAGACGGAGAATCTCACGAACTCCGGGCAAGGTGGAGATGTCGGAGAACCCCGTCTTCAGACATTTGTGTAACTACCCATAACCAGGCATGGACTGGCCATAGGGCATACAGGGCAATGCCCGGTGGGCCGATGGCCATTTTTGGGCCGGTGCCGTCATCATTTTTTCATAATTTAAAGTATATTTGGCTAGTCCAATTAAATGTCTAATGTTCATGCAATGTGTCCAACCTTCGGTGTTATTTTAGCTTGCCATGAAGTTATTAATGAATAAAATCATGGTGGGCCGCCATAGCCAAAAAGCCCGGGCCATTTTGGGGTCCCAGTCCGGCCCTGCCCATAACCGGAGCTCTAGCACCAAAGACAGTTGGAGCAAATGAGAAGCACCTACGTTCGCGCATAGTAGTTCTATTTTCACAAGGGGCACCACCTGGTTTTGAATGATGTCAGGACTTTTACCAATAAATCGTCTTTTTGGAGTTATCATGTTTTTTTGGCATGTATCTCTCATATTCTGTAAGTGTTTAACATGATTTCAAGACTAATGTTGTAAACTGTTACTGTTGGTATTTCTATCAGATGAAGCTGCCAGGCAGTAAATAGCCTACTAAAATTTCAAGTTGTTAGCGAGCTAACGCTAGCGATCTAGCTAACGTAATGTTTTACATTTATATTTGAGATTTAATTTATTGACAGCCTGCGGGTAACATTACTGAGTTCATTTTAAGTGGACAGAGCAAACGTAAACATAGTTTACAGCAATATGTGAGGTTTGAGCAAAGTCCAAAACGACTAGCTTAAAGTTAGCATATAGCTATGTCGTCATGGTAACTGCCAAACAAACCCTCTCTGTCTAAAGCTAAAAAGCACACTTGGTTCATACAACATTATTGTTTTGCAGAGGAGCGATTGAATTGTCATTTGTTGGTTTCATTAATGATCACACACAATATTATGGCACATATTATGGCACACATACATTAATATCATTCTATAAGGGAAAATGTTAATGATGTGACGTAATGTGACACTGCTGCTAATGCAGACCGAAACTCTTCACGTTTGTGGCTATCTGCCACGATGTTGCTCCCTTGAAAGATCTTTGATAAAACTGTGATGTGGTGATTAATTGTCATCGCCTTTCTTAGCCGTTTTTGATGTTTGTGTAAATGCGATTGTTTTCTTACCCCCAGTCAGACTAGCGACTAGCGACTTGAGCTACGCGACCGTTTTCCATTCATTGTCAATGAGAGCAAGCGACCAGCGATAAGTCGCCCGGTGGGCGGGCCCAGAATAGACTTCAAGGCTATTATATGCAAATGAGGAGCGATGCGACTCGGCGACAGCCAATGCGAGTGAAGCTGAGGTACTCTGAACGAAAGTTTCTCCCGCTTGCAAGATGGCGGCGCTAACGTCAACGATCTCAAACTTGGCCACAAACTAAAAAGTTAGGGATTTATGACTTCATATTTTGGAAATCGAGGTATCAGTGTTACTAACGACATCGGAAAATATTAGTTTCATACACAAAAAATACCTGTGTGTTGATGTACGATTTTCTACCAAGTACCTAAGTTAGCAACATGCTACCAACGAATCACAGCCCTGAGTCACGCCTCCTCAGCGACCTGAGTCGCTTGGATTTGTAGCTAGTCTGACTGGAGGGTTACTCAGGGGAGGGGAAGATAACCGGTTTCTTGAAGACCCGGGGAAGTGTAAACTAAGCTTTAGTCAACCTCGACTTCTTTTACTCCAATATCGACTTTGACACTTAGCCCTATTAGCACAGGACTAGTGCTAATAGGGGGGGAATAGTACTGAAGGGGGGGACCTGGGGTAAAGTAATGATAACCGGGAAATTCAGTCCCGTCCGAATGCGCTATGTCAGTAAAAATAGCGGAGTATGTCTGTAAACTTCGCAGAGAATTTTACCTCCTGTGAAACGGTCCGGAGAATCTACCATAGGTAATACTAATCCTGTGCGAATGCGACCCTCAGTAGTAAGTAGGGAATATGTCGTCACATCCTTTTAAAGAGAGAAACAATTCTGCCTGTTTGTTTGCAACCATGGAGATTCTTGATGAAGCGCTGCTTGCGAGCAACCATGTAGTAGGCCTACCGATGCTGTGGT
>JAODXP020009325.1:0-13964 GCA_027497455.2 Sardinella longiceps | reverse complement strand
ATACAGTTTATTAGCAGGAGGCGCAGTTTCTTCTTATCACGTAGCCTCCCTCTGATAGGCTGTTTAACTGAGAGTTTAGTCGGGTGTGATTTTGATGTGTTATTGTATTATTCTAGTTGTTGATTTTTAAAACAGGCGTTTGAATAATTGCTTTCCTTACAGTGTGTTTATTATTGTGAACATGGACCTAATTAAATGCCTTGTGGTCAGTAGGCTAATGTAGCCTAATTTCAGAACCAGTTACGCCTATGTTTGTTCTGTATTTCTGACTAATTGCTAAATTAAATTAAATTAAATGGAGTCTGAACACCATGTAAAAAGGTCTCCAACTTCACTGGTCTCTGGTCAAGTAGGCCTACATCGCTAGATATTTTTTTCTCTCAACATTATTTAGCAACAGAAAGTGCAACAAAAATGCATCATGGGTAACGTAGTCACTTTAACAGACTAAACCTATGCAACTATGCACATTCAATTACCTAAAATAAATCTGAATACACTAAAGTAAACTAAACTAAATTCTAAAGAATAAACTCAGTGCTAAGGAGACTTAAAGTTACAACAACGTTAAACAAACAGGTGTATATCAACCATATAGCTGTAGTCTATACATTCAGGTGACTAATTGAAACGAGACAAGACAGTTCATGTTACTGGTTTATTCACCGAGTTATAGGATACATAAAGGGCAAGAAAAAGCCCTAAAGAAATAAAATATTAACAAACAAGATAACGTTATCGCAGATGCAACATAACAGGAGTAACGTTGACAGAAGCAGGCAAGGCTATCGATAGAAGTGGGCAGTGGAAAGATAATTAAATATAACATAATGCAATCATGATAATAGCCCAAATTACGATGGCAGTGAGGTGCTGCTTCTTAATATCTTATCAGTAGACTATGCGAGCCTACTCCTCCTCGGCGTTTCTTCCCATTCTTTCAGACTCTGCATCATCGTGTAGCCTTATGATGCTGTTGGGCTACACTGACCAGACAGACAAACTGCAGCAAATTATTGATGTAGTTATAGGCTACATTATACGTTATCGTGGAGTGTACACATCTTGAGAACCCCTTAGCTCCAGGCTGATTTGTTAATCATCGTCAGAACGCGATAGATGATTTCGACTTCACGTAACAATCAGGCAACGGCCGGACACGCCCACTTTCAGGGGTAAACCCGACCGGAGTGATAACGTTATTCTCAATGTAAAACGGACTATACTTCAGCAGAGTCATGGCTTTATAAGTTTGGATGTGTCAGTTTACAAGAATAAAACCCACAAGATCGTTTTATGTAAGTGTTTTCTTTCTGTCAGAGGATTTTAAACTACACCTTAATGTTTAAATTGCGCATATTTTTCCGTTACCCAAAGGAAGCACAGAACTTCTTCACAGCTTAGAGCTGTTGTCTATGGACGTTAGCGGCTATATAGCAAGCTAACCGTCAAAACGGCACTTCTGTAGGCTTCTGAACACATCTAAATTTATTAACATGGTAACATTCACACTCTAGCATGTTCATACGATCTTGCTGTCAACAAGTAAGACCAGACAGTAAGCTGTGTTACTCTAATATAATCAATTTGCCTATTAGCAAGCTAACCGGAGCTAACACCAACGTTAGCAAATACGTGAGTTAGCCAGCAACATCAGGACACTGCAGACAAATTTGGCTGTGAATAAATATATTCTGACCATGAATCATTTGGGTGAAAGTGAGTCTTAAAAACCGCTATGTTCATCATATTGTTTGATGGCCTGGTAAATTATAATAAGGTGTTAAGTGTACTTGCTACTCCTCATCTCCATTCATTTGAATGGTCCTCCGATCTTTCGTTTACCCCCCAAACTGGACGTCACACATGTCATAATGGCAAAATTCCCGGATGTTTGAAATCATCTATAGGTCTACTGACTGACAACTTCTGTTGTTTGATCCTATCCCAACTTGAACTAATATGGGCTGCTGAGGAAAACAACTTGAGCTACTGAAGAAGAATTAACTTGATGACATTGAAGAACACGTTAGTTGTAGGCTATGCTACCCTAGATAGGCCTAAATTTGCATCTTCACTTGCTAAATCGATACTTGAACAAGTAAATGAATGACAGTCTAGGATAACTTACAACAAGGCTGACAGGCAGGACAACTTACAATTCCTTCCGTGAGTCACAATAGATTAACGTTATGCCTGGTGAACGATTACATTCCACGAGCATACCCTAGCATTAAAATTAAAATTAGACGATTAATTTAGACCCACTGTATCCATACTTTGATTTAGCAGTCGACTGATACGAGTCGTTGTAGAAGTATAGCCTGGCTTCACCTGTGCGCACGCGCAGTAGGCTACCACAGGCTACGTAAACCAGTATTCACAAAAAAACTTTCACATGTCGGTTTGATTTGGTCGAAATAGAATTAAATAGTCTGATTTCATTTGCTAAGAAAAGGACCAAAGGTGTCATCATCGCAAAAATATAATGTTTTAATTTCACGGAAGAAACTGGCTTAATGTTACATTTGCCATCATTTGTTATTTTGTTGAATCAGGGTCACGTTTGCCCTAATTAAGGTAAAGCTATCGTCACTTGATTACGTCGACGTGTGTGTCCCATAGAAATCGCATGTGTGTATCCCGAGTTAACAGCCTCCCGAGAGGATCGGTCACTCCGGGAGACATCATCAAACTATGACGAGAAGGTAATGTTATTAGGCGTGTTTGAGATGTAAAGCCGCCTACAGCCGCCTTCAGCCGGCTGCAGCCAAGCGATGCATTGTGGTTAGACGCGGTGTCCGACTTCCGGCTGACTTCACCAAGCTTGTGAATGCGTCACCAAAATACGCCCACAGCACGTCACTCAAAACTCGCGGTAACAAGGCGCCTGCAGCCGAAACCCGCATCTCCTTTTTCTCGGCTGCAAGAGGATGCATCCCACCCCCATGACGTAACTCATTATTCCGATTGGTTTGAAACTCCTCATGACAAATATGACACCAACCACGTTGTACTCACTGAAAATGGGCTTATTTGAATGAGCTGCTGCTAAGCAGTATGCAAGTTTTGCCCAATGAAATAGCCTTATTGCTCTCCAGCATGGCTTGGTTTTGCCATCTCAAATAAGCATTTCATACCACATTACTATTTTTAACAAAACACCTTCAAACACAACCCTGTTCCTCTTGCATTGCAACAATAATTTATTAAGCAACATTATATGATTTATTTCGCCAGTTATCACGTTCATTTTAATGATGAAATGAGGGGATTCAAGCTGTTTTCAGTGCAAACAAACTTCCGCGATATCTCCTGACATCACGTCCATGTTCACGTGTTGTTTGGCTACAGCCAGCTGCAGCTGTGTTGTCCACCTTGTCCCCCATGCTTTTCCACTCCCACCGACGTATTTCCGTAGATCTCGCTGGCTCCGGCTACAGCCTTTAGCTGTACCGACTCTGAACACGAACGAGCTTATCGATTTGCTGATTTTAAAACCCCACAACGAAAAATCATGGCTCTGCATCAACCCTCTCTGCCACAACCACTGGCCAAATGTGTCTTGTCTAGTCTGTAGTTTAATGGGCCTGGTCATGCCATAACATGTTTTACAAAAGGCTAAGGATGACAAAATTACACATGGTTAATAGTTCATATGACTTGTGTTATAGATTCAGTTGAAGCTGCCTGTTGTAGGACTTGTTACTGTGGGCTAAATAACTATATTATTCCAATATAGATACGCGAGGCAAGGATGCAATTCACAACTTTATTGAGACCGTTATGTGAAGTTTATCAGGCATACACAGTCGAACACAGCACATTCTTTGCGGCCTAATACAATCGAGCACCGAGTGCTCTCATAATACACCACAACTTGGCTTAAATGCGTTTGTCACATGATATTGCGCACCGCAAAGAGTTTTCAAATTCTCTAAATAAATGAATTTATAAAAAAAAAAAAAAAAAACCCGAAAGGAACACTTTGAAAAAACAGATCTCAACGAAAAAAAAGTTATGTTGGATATCTGCTGATGCAGGAGGGGTGGGCAATTATTTTGGCCGAATAGATAAAAGTGGTTTTACATTCATGTGCATGAAGCTTCTAGCCCAGTGTTTCTCAAACTGTGGGGCGGGCCCCACTAGTGGGGCGCAGACACATGACAAGTGGGGCACGAGACATCTCTTTGTGATCGACCAACGGTCACACCATTCCCCCGAAATTCACAGCTGTTTGTCAGATATGCACATATGACAGTAAATTGAGCTTTCCAATGGTGTTATTTGCTAGTTGCTGTGATGAGGGGTTCAAGAAAAATTTGGCTTTGAATTAGTAACATGAAAATTCTAACATTGACAAGAATCCTGTAGGCTACTCGCAAAGTATTCCTCATGGAGATAGGCCTACATGTATTGTGCGCAAATTGAGCCTTCCAGGTGGGACGTGAAAATTTTCTGCCTTCCAAAGTGGGGAATGACAGAAAAAGTTTGAGAACCACTGTTCTAGCCTATCTATTCGGGACCTCCCAATTTGTGGGCTTCATGTGTTTTTTTTTTTTTTTTTTTAAGTGAATTTAGATATGTTTTATATTAGCCTATTACCCATTTTTTTCAAGTCAGAAAGAGGCATAAATTCAATGCATTTCAATGATAGAATGGAAATGACGTTGAAATCTCGCCTTTATGTCGGTTGCCTAGTAACAATGTCAAACAACCTAAATACCTCTAAACAATCTAAAAACATTTTTAAAACTCTAAAAATTAATATTTAAAATGGCGTGGGGCTATTGTTCTTATTTGGTTTTGTAAATGTAACAGTACTCGCGAGATTCTGTACCGTACGGTGGTCAGTAATTCCATGATCTTTGGTAAAGCTTTATGTTCAGTTTACTACCATGGAATGTTGGAATGTTCAGGTGTGTGAAATAAGCCCATAGCTGTAAAGAGCCAGCACAAAATAGTGGCTTAGCAGCCAATGGGTTTAGCGGTCGGTGCTAATTCTCCGGTCACAGAAACGCTCAGAGATGGACCAAAATTTCTTGCGTCTTCGGTACTGATATGTCTTGAGTAGCTTGAGAAATAGAGCTTTTGTTAAAATTGACCGAAGTTGTCCTTTAAACCAGTAGCCCCACTTTCTTCAGAGGAAATGTTAACATGCAGGGTTAAAAGGGGTTTTGAGAAATTTGATAAATAAGGCCTGTAATCTAAGTCACCTTGGCTACACACGTTATCCCAAAATTTGATCCAAATCCGTGCAGTACTTTTCGAGTTATGTTGCTCACAGACACACAGACTCGCACACACACAGACACACACGTAGAACAAAACATAACCTCCTTGGCGGAGGTAATAATAATAATAATAATAATAATAATAATAATAATAATAATAATAATAATTAAACTGTGTCAAAGACTCGCTGAACATAAAAATGCTTTCAAAACACAGAATCCCAATTATCCAATGGCTCAACACTACAAAATTGCTGCTCATACTAACAACATGACTCTAAAAGCCGTGGCCATTGAAGGGGATAGGTCTGAAACGGCTTTTACAGAGGGGAACTTTTTGGATTCATACATTGAGGGCCACATCTTATCCTGGACTAAGTCCATTTATAGTGCGGCCTCCTTTCCTGATATATAAAAGGTGTATATGCATAGTGCGGCCTCCTTTCCTGATTTTTATTTATCAAAAAATTTCACAATGATTCTGATTGGTCATGCCACTGTGTCACATGACATGAAATCCATTTTTAAAGCATCTTTGTGAGAAGTATAACAAATAATAAAAGATTTTTAACCTTGTTTCACTTCTATCAATGTGCCTCGGATTTTTATGAGTACCAACTTCAACAAGAAGCCTACTGTTGGGGCCTTCACACTTTGGGCATAGTCACAAGCTAGTACCTACTGAAGTTCTCATGTCCTTTCTGAAGAGCACCTGATTTTTTCTTCAAACAATTGACCCAACGCAGCATTCTCCTTTTCTTCATTTTTAAGTTTAAATTAAATTGAATCAGTTCAATGAAGTTGAATTAGAATTAGAATTTGTCTTAGAAGTTCTTGTCACCCCACCTTAAATTTGTCAAATTGTGAAGCAAGTTTCCATTGGCCATTTCGAGGACACCAACTATATGTTTAATGACACTGAGCTGCTGCTGGAAGTGGTATTGGAGGTTGGTCAGTGGGTGGCACTCTTCCCTCTGGCTTAAGATCAATCCCAATGCCACAGTGGACTGACTTAGCCTGACACGCCAGACTATATCATAAGAATGTATAGTCTGAAGACCACTGATAGACTGTACCTCAATGGAGGGGCGGGTAATTGCGTTGTCTTTCAAACTGCCTCTCCACGTAATAGGCTAGCGTTCCGGCCAGTGGTACCAGCTGGTATATCAAACTTTTCCCGTAGCCCGTCGGTAACGCGGCAAAGACATCTTTTTCAGAACGAAAAACTTCAGTGCACTTTCTTGTTTCACTTTCAAAGAAAATGACAAGTGCAATTCATCCAAAACTAAAGCCAAAGACGATTCCGCTCTGGTTTGAGCAGGGCTGTCGTCATCGTACAAAGCCCGCCTTACGATTTCCTGTACACATACCGCGCTGTGATTGGTTATCCGCCGCCAGAGGAAGGCTACAATGGGTTTCTATCAGTGGCCTCTAGACGTATCCTCTGTGCAAATTCAAATTTGCTACCGCTAGGGGTACGTCTAGAGTCTAGGCTAGCACTGACTGTGGCCGTGTCCCGAATCGCGCACTTCAAACACTATGTTTCAGTTTATAGTGCGTTCACGATCACAAACTGTGAAGCTAGAGTCATCAATCTGAATGTTTGTTGTAGTTGCCAATTTAAACGGCAGTTACGTCCATCATCTCTAATTTTACAAAGTAGTGATCCATTTGGAGCAATACTGAACGTGGAAAATGCATATCCTGACAGCAAGTTCTCAGTGCACACTATGGACTGCATTGCATTGCACTGATAGAAGTGCGTGATTAGACATGTCCTGTCAAGGAGCTTGGGGATAGGGTGTCTGAAAGAGACATTAAACTGATGTCCTCACTCACAGTGGTCATGAAAGATCCCATGTCACTTGTCAAAAAGAGTAGGGTGTTCCTCGGTGTCCTGGTAAGTCCCAACCTCTTTTAATCTTGCCCTCTAATCATACCCCACTGTCATTGGCTCATTCATCCATTCCTTCGCTCTCCACCTCAAGCTGGTGTGTAGTGAGTGAGTGTTCAAGTGAACATTGGCTGCGTGCATGATATGTTTAGTTTCTTTGGATGGTACATTCAGAAATGCGCAGTGGTCATATTAGTAGCCTAATAGACTACAGGTACTGTATGTTTAACAGAGTTGTATAAAGTAGCCTACTGGAATAGAGGAAAGGAGTAGAAATAGAAGTACCATATCAGAAAAATGACTTGAGTAGAAGTAGAAGTGTTCTTTAAACATCATACTTAAGTGGAAGTACTAAAGTATTCAAAATGTTTTGTACTTAAGTATTGCAAGTAAAAGTATTTTAAAAATTGCTACTTAAGTACTGAAAGTAAAAGTAGAAGTAGGCCTACTCTGTATATTAAAGAAAGCCAGTCAAAAGTTTGAATATCATATTGTTTTACATTTATTTGGCTGAAATAGTCTGTTTGGCCATGGATTTTAAGTAGGGCCAGGGATGGTCACCACCACTAGAATCATTCAAAGTTAAAGTTAAAGAACTTTGTTCTTCATCCATCTCGAAATGGAGCAGTAGACTGACCCTTGCTAATCTTTCCCAATTGACTGCATTCAGTACTGCAAAAGGTGGAAGGGGGAGCATGAGGTCTCTTATACCGCTTGAATTACCCAATAATGATAATGAAAACCTGATGATGGTCTGGCTTGGTATTGATAGGCTATCATTGGAGGTGGTATGATTTGTAACATTTTTTATAACTAATCAGCACATCAAAAATCTAACGAAGTAGAAGTATTAAATTCATCAAAAAAATGTAGTGAAGTAAAAGTGGAAGTAGGAGAAAAAAGAATACTCCAGTAAAGTACAGATACTGTATTTCAGTAGGCTACTTAAGTAGTTCTAGTTCGTTACTATGCATATCTGATGTTTAACATTACTCAGCCATTCCATGGAAACAGCCCTTAAAGCCAAAGCAGGTCAATTCTCAGTTCTCATCCTGCTTGACCTATCAGCAGCATCTGATGTGGTCAACCACACTATCCCACTAAACAAGCATGCATGCAATGCATGGGCATTGATGGCAAAGCACACTCACTCCTATCTCACCGGATAATCGTTCAATGTGTCATGGCTAGGACAAACATAAACGCAACATCACCTCACTACCAAGGCTCACCATGGGTTTCTCCTGTCACTGCTCCAGTATCTGCAAGGCTCACCATGGGTTTCTCCTGTCACTGCTCCAGTATCTGCATGGATGAAAGAACACCAACTCCAATTGAACCTCTTGACCTACAGGGTGGTTGATGTATCTGCTACAATCTATCTTATTATCAAAGAACGTTAGCCTGGCAAGTCGTCCTATAACATTAAAACGTATAGACTGGCATCGATAGATAGACCGAACTCAATCGTGGGCGGAACAAGGCATTATCTTACAAACCGCTTCTGCACGCCATAGGATAGGGCTATGATGGCTATGATGTAAGATGTAAACGCCAATTTAAAAGACCATTGTTCTCGTTGAAGCCCACCCTAAACACATAGAGCGTTGTGATTAGTGAACACCTACGGTGTCCAACCAATCAAATTCCCTATGGCTTGTTACAAGACGTACTGGCTGAGCAAATCTATTTGATGCCGCTAGAGTACGTTGAGATTTCTCGGCTAAAAGAATGTTGTTTAATACAGACAACTTGCACAGGTCAATTCAGGCTATTCTCATCTATTGTCCCACACTGATAGCCAATCTACAGTAACTCACTATAGCAGCAGTTCGACTCAGTAAATAGTTAGTAAATAATACTCAGCAGTTAATAGCCTAACTGCACGTTCACACCAAGAGCTACTAAAGCTGTAAAATCGCCCGAAGTCATTCACTTTCTATGGGCAAAGGCTAGAGCAAGAAAAGTGACAAAAGCAACAAAAGCAATGAGCTGTAAAAGGCGGGTGATTTGAGCGACTAAAAAAAAACTTTATGCAAATTAGCTGTGACGTGTTTCAGCTGTAAATCTGAACTGTTGTGCTGTAAATGGAATGACAACAGGCACGTCATAAGTGATAGAGCGATTTGAGCAAACAGAGACATTTTAGCAGCTACTATTTTGAGTGATAAAAACTATTTTATATCTTTAGTAGCTCTTGGTGTGAACGTACAGTAAGTCTTGTGACTGGCCGGACACTGTTGGTGTTCACAAAACACAATACACTATGGGCGTATTCAGCTAAGCTCTTTTTTTTTTATTAGACTTAAGCATCAGGGAGATTACAGTTACTTGAATTATAGGTTGAATTGTCCTTTAGTGAGTTGCTTTAGATAAAAGCACAAGCTATTAAATTTCCATAGATTACACACACTTTAGCTAATGATGCCACTGATCTCACAGTGGAAACATTGCAAACCATATATGCTCTTCCTTCCTGATGTGTAATTTTTAGCTGTAACATCCTGTACTGCCAAGCATATATATTGAGCACAGCGGGTTCTGATCTGTGGAGACAAAGACGCCTTGACCCATGGAGATGATGGCAATCAGGAACGATGAGGACAGTGTCCTCCAGGATCTGGTGACAATAGACCGAAGCCAACATCAAAACAGAGAAGAGGCTCAAGAAACAAAGAAGATTGATGGTGAGTATCATCAATTCTGACCAGACCAAGTGCTGTAAATCTTCTGAGATATATCTCATTAATTATTTTTAAATAATGTGCCTTGAATTAATAGTGAGTTAACTTCAACAACGAAAAACATGAGGTGAATGTTTTATTCTTTTTTCATTCTAGCCAGAGGTGTCATTGGGTTTGGTTTTGGACTCCTGTGTCTTCTTCAAATAATTCTGAACAACACTCTGCATTTTAATTGTAGGTTCCTTTTCATTTATATTCATGTCAAAGTTTGCAGTGTAATGGCACACAATCTTGACCAAACTTATTCTTTGTTCAGCAATGTATAAGAGTCAGATGAGATACAAACACTTTAGTTGAAGAAAGAGATCTTCTCCTGATAAATTACACCACAATGGCTGAAGAACAAGAATGGTTGCTAACCAATAACAAAAGGCTAAGGGAGGAACAAGTATTTTTATTCACCAGAATCACCAAATTAGCAAAGGAAGGTGAGCTGTTGTTTACCAATTACACCAAGCTGGTCCAAGATGGAGAGCATTTACTGACCAATTACTCAAAAATGGCTGAGGAGAGAGACAGACTTCAGAAACTTTGCAAAGGTAAGCATTAATTAAGCGTCCAGAATTTCATCATTGTTACAGACCATATAGTTAACTGCAATTGTTGAGTTTGCCTTAGAAACTTCACTCATTGATTGCTTATTTAATGCCCACATTTATTACATTCATGCCTACATTAAACATCTGTATTTATTTAGCCATGAAGTATATCGATCTGAAGAAAATTCTGGGCCCAATTATACAGAGGGGGTAAAAGTGGAGCGGAAGGTCCATGATTCGGTTCTATTCTATTCTATTTTCAGAAGGGAGATGGTGGAAAATCCCCCTTGAGCACAGACCAGAGCCAAGCTCTGATTTGCTGATATGAAAGACTGTTATTATACAGTTTATATTATTATTATGACCGCCGCTGCGTAGCAAGCGTAGCGGTCATATAATGATTGTCAAAGTTTTTTTTTTTTTTTTTTTTTTTTTCTCCCGTCATCTACTTCCTGAATTTTTGGTCAACGATTCCCGGGACACCGTAACACCGGGGCACATGAAACTTGGTGGGCATGTAGCCCCTGTAGACTTTTACGGAAAAATTTCTGCTTGGTCCCCGGGGGCCACTCCATCTTTGCGCTGCGCCCCCCGAAACCCCAAAATGTAGTTTTTCCTAAAAAACTACCTGACCCGTGATATTGAGGATGATGAAATTTTTATGGAATGTTGGTCTCAGGAGCCCACATCAACTTAGCTCATAACCAGTCATTTGTGATTTGCCCCCCATGGTAAAAAATTAAAATGCAATATTATACGGCTTTAATTGCCCCTATCTTTAGATCAGATGTTAGGAACTGCACCAAATTTAATGTGTATGATGAACCTGACATCCTGTGGGAATATGTCAAGTTTTGTGGAATTTCATCCATGGGGGGCTATAAAACAAATGAATTTATATGTACATTTAATGACTGTACAATTATTGACCTGTAGATGGTGCTATTAAGCCAAAGCGTTACAGGTTTGGGGTGATAGGCCTGTCAGTTCAGTTCAATAAGCTTTATTGGCATGAATGTAAAAAAATACAATATTGCCAAAGCATTAATGTATAATAATGACAATAATAATGAGAATTACAATAGTAAGTAGTGACTAAATAAATAAAATGCAACTTAAACAAACATATGGAATAATAATAATAATAAAAAAGATAAAATTAAGAAAAAGCACTAGTGGATATTTTGATGATGGTCATGTGGACTCTACCCTTAAAATGTGGCAAGACTGTAAGTAGTCTGAGGCTATTTGAGTAAAAGTATCAACTTCCCCCAGGAGGAATGGTAGTTTCAGTTTATTTTCTAAGTCAATAAATCCAGGACTGATGTTTTCTATGGCAAGCTGTTCAGGGAAAAACCTTGAATGAAACTCTGAATATATTGAATGAAGTCCTGAATATATTGAATGAAACTCCGAATATATTGAATGAAAGAAAACCTTGAATATATTGAATGAAGTCCCGCATATATTGAATGAAACTCCGAATATATTGAATGAAGTCCCGAATATATTGAATGAAGTGCCGAATATATTGAATGAAACTCTGAATATATTGAATGAAGTCCTGAATATATTGAATGAAACTCCGAATATATTGAATGAAACTCTGAATATATTGAATGAAGTCCCGAATATATTGAATGAAACTCCGAATATATTGAATGAAGTCCCGAATATATTGAATGAAACCCCGAATATATTGAATGAAGTCCCGAATATATTGAATGAAACTCCGAATTATATTGAATGAAACTTGCCTCATCTGAGGTCAGTGCCAGTGGCCATCTTATGTGTGTCACCAGTATGGAAATGCCCATGACCAGGCAGTACCGCTTGGGTGGAGTGAATGAGTAAATGAGGCAAAAATATTAAATAAATTATAGTTTTATTAATCATTTCATTGATTGCAGCTGCAAGGTAAAATAGTTTAGTTAAGTCACAGTCAGTTATTTTGGCCGAGTAGTAATCCAGCTGCGTTACCACCTGTACAGCACAGGAAGAGGCGACGATCCCACTGAAGGTTGGCGTAGCAGTTAGCTAGCGGTGACGATCCCACTGAGGCAGCGACGATCCCACTGAAGGTTAGCGTAGCAGCTAGCTAGCGGCGACGATCCCACTGAAGCAGCTACAAGTGGTGACGATCCCACTGAAGGTTGGCGTAGCAGCTAGCTTCAGTGGGATCGTCGCCGCTTCCTGTGCTGTTCACTGGTGGTAGTAACACGGCTGGATTAATTACTTCTCAGCCAAAATAACTGACTGTGACTTAACTAAACTATTTTACCTTGCAGCTAAAATTATTTATTTAATATTTTTGCTTCATTTACTCATTCATTGCCAACCACTCCAGCCAAGCGGTACTGACTGGTCACAGGCATTTCCATACTTGTGACACACATAAGATGGCCGCCGGCACTGACCTCGGATGAGGCAAGATTCATTCAATATAGAGTTACAAACAAGTTGACAAGCATCATATATATGCAGAAAATGTGCAGAACTGAGCGGCGGTCATATTTTGTACCGCCACGCGGTACATCTAGTTATCTTACTAATGTCTATGAGATAAGAAGAAATCAATGAGTTATGACTTTATACTTTTCCAGAGTGTGAAAATGAAACCATTGTCCTGCTGTACAGCTGTGTCAAACACAGTGGTGAAGGAACCAATAATTGGCTACAGATTGCAGAGAGAAGAAAATAAACCCTGTGTCAAGGCAATAATGTAAGAAAAAATATAATTTCCTATGCATTTCATGGCTCACCAAACAAAGCATAAGGATAGATGAAAAGTTAAACAGAAAGTTCACAAATGATATGAAATGAAATTAAATGATACAAATGAAATGTAATCAGTAATAATTTCAGACCTATTTTTTGTCCCAATGCAGTCTTACGACTGAGAAAGGTGAGCTTTATGCTCCATTGGTGCTCCTTGGGTGAGAACCAAGATCCAAGAGTATATGTAAGTACCAAAACTCTAATATCTCACAAAACTACAGTAGAATATAATTTAAGTGCATGTAAAAATCACATAAACAAGTAGAAGAAAAGTATACAAAGTAGAAGAAAATACTGGGACACTGTAGCTGGAGTTCAACAATTTGAGGCTGAAAGGACAATTTAGGTCTATTTGCTCTGCACCGTGAAATCCTCAGTCTCCTTCCTGATGGAAGAAATATACAGAACAGTGGGTGTCTATGGTCACTGGATGTAATTTCTACTGCTCTTATCACAGCCTTTTCATAAATTATGTGTATGGATTCTTAGTACCTCAAGCCAATTACTTCCATAGTTGTTTTATGTGCATGTATATGGACCAGCTTGTTCTGAAGTTGGACAGTTAGGTTACCACCAGGCTGTTATCCCATACTGCATCACACTTTCCAGTGTGGCTTGGTAGAAAACAAGCAGTATGCTGGTGTCCATCCCATACAGTTTCAGTCTTCTAATGAAGTAAAGTCTTGAACACAGAATGTCAACACAAAAATTGTGTGGAATTCAGCGTCTGATGACATGGAAGACATCAAGTTTTGCTGCACTGGTGGTAAATCAC
>JAODXP020009324.1:12500-13844 GCA_027497455.2 Sardinella longiceps | reverse complement strand
CCTTTTGTTTCTGAGAAGCAAGTTTTTGAGCCCTGACCATCAGTAATGTCTCCTCTCAGCAAAAAGAGAGTTATATAGTAGTTACTGGAAAGGGAAAAGCAAAGGAGAAAATGAGAGAGAGAGAGAAAGGGAGGGAGAGAGAGAGAGAGAGAGAGAGAGAGAGAGAGAGAGAGAGAGAGAGAGAGAGAGAGAGAGAGTTAGAGAGAAAAGAACACAAAAAATTAACAAAAAGTAACACGCAAAAAGGAACGAGGAAAGGGGAGAGAGGCCTGGGTCATACAAGCAAGTTCATATGAGGGAGCATGGCTTCCAGGTAGAACAGCACGACCGGTGGCCAATCGTGATCTGTCTTGTTGTTGTCACCATGCCCTGTGCCGTTAATCAAGATCAGATTTCACTAATGAAGTCAACCTCAGATTGCCGACCCCCTCCTCACCGTCACACACACACACACACACACACACACACACACACACACACACACACACACACACACATACACACACACACACACACACAGAGATATACAACCCACAACACAGGTGGTTTCCTCATCACTTTCTAGAAATGTAGGAACTCTGCCCTTCAGACAAGACAAACAACATTTCTTGGACTGAGCCATGGTTACTCCCCTTGGCAAGCACTTTTTGTTGGTCACTCTAACAAACATGCTCTACTGTAATGCGCTCAGAAGAAATAAATCTACACTTCAAAGTAGCTCAAAGTAAGTTTAGTGAAAGTAACTCATACTCTGGTATTAGAATGACAGAATCTGGTGTAACATACAGTACACCAAACATACAGCAGAGTAATGGCTGCCAATGCTGACTGTGGGCAAATCAATTTCATTTTCATAATACGCTCATCTGTTAGCATTAGCTGCCGGTTCGCAAATTCGGTCCTCGTTGTGCCCAATGCTGTTGTTCTTCTACTGTACCTACCAACAGCACTCACCAGCCTCAAAGTACAGGTATACAGGCTGACTGATTTTCCCCCAGCTTTCCAACACTTTCTTTTGACTTTACCTTGTGGCTTTGCCCACAAATTTCATTTCAAACGAGTAAACAAACAACAAATAAAATCAAGAGCACCCCTCTGAGTTCCCCCTGAGCGCTGGAGTAGGGGGTAATGTCTCCCAGGCTGCCCCCCCCAGGCTCAACCGCTTGACTGACGTGTGTGCTGGAGGATGAAGGAGATGTGGGGCTCATCATATGGGGCTCACTTTTACTGATGGAGAACTTGGAGAAGACAAACGTGTACATGTATGAGTGTGTGTCTATTTGTGCATCTTTCTGTGTGTGTGTGTGTGTGTGTGTGTGTGTGTGTGTGTGCTCGTGCCTGCGT
>JAODXP020009324.1:0-7500 GCA_027497455.2 Sardinella longiceps | reverse complement strand
CCGGAAAGTAATTCCTCGCAAACCAGCGGCCGCCGTCCTCACAGTTCAATTTTTACTGAGTGAAATGAATGGGCACAGTTTTGTGGCGTCTTCGTTCGCGTGAACTAATTAGTGTGATTGTGCTCAGCTGGGGGAGACTGTGCAGCGCGCACGCAGTTGCGCTGCTGCCGTGCAGAACAGGGTTGCATGCTGGACAACGTTATTGCAGGCAGGAGACGGTTGTTGCATGCAGGAGACGGCCATATCTCCGCTGTATCAGCGCGACACCTCCCACTCAAGCTTTACATGGCAGTGCCTGGAAAGATTGTACCTCTTCAAGTGAGCCATCTCCGCCTTGCTCCTCTACTGGTACGAGGACCACAAGACGTCGGACGTCCCGTTGCAGTGTGGTACCCTGGCAACCCTTGTCCTTCAAGTCGGGAGACTTACTGATGGGTTTTGGAGACATCACTGAAACACCATAGCTTGGAGAGACCCTCACATGGACATCTCGGACAATGCCACTTGAATCAGGATTCACAGCAACAACTTTTCCAAGCTTGAATTGCCCTCTGAGTGCATTCTGGTCACAGAGCCAAACTATGTCTCCAATGGCAACATTTCTCTCAGCAGTATGCCACTTACTGCGGATGAACAAATTCGGGCCAGCAAGTTGACTCCAGGACTTCCAGAAATAGTTCACTTGAGCTTGGACCTCTTGAAGTCTCTTGAAGGGGTAAGTGGTATAGTCAGTGATCTTGAAGTCTCCATGTTGAGTGGCTCGTCCAAGCAGCAGGGTGTTTGGCGTGATGTACTGTACTCTGTCTTCTCGGCTCTGGACTCTGGCGTCGATTGGTCTCTCATTGGCAAGATTGGCAGCCAACTGGAGGACAGTCAGGAATGCACTGAAGGTAAGGCCTTCTACTTTACCAAGACTTTGGAGGGCTCTTTTAGTGATCCTGACTGCAGCTTCAGCGGCCCCATTTCGGTGTGGCGAATCAGCGGGAAGAATCTTCCATGTCCAGTCGGTCCCATTTCTGGCAGCATACTCATCCAAGGACTCTTTATTCTGCTGATTCAGGTAAGTATACATGTCTTTCAGGATGGGTTTGGCTCCCACGAAATTTGTACCAGCGTCGGACCAGATTTTTCGAGGATGGCCCCGGACCGCAGTGAACCTCTGGTAAGCAAGCAGGAAGCCCTCCGTTGACAGCGTGTTTGCCAGCTCAGCGTGGATGGCTCGACTGGACATGCAGCAAAACACTACTCCCCATACTTTCATGGTTGCTCTTTTCTTTACGTCATCCTTCACATGGTAAGGGCCAAACAGGTCAACTGATGTGAACTCGAAAGGAGCAGCAGGACTCGACCTCTCTTCAGGTAAGTTTCCCATTACTTGTTTGCATGTTCTTGCTCTTGCCTTCTTGCAGGTGACACACGTGTCAACAACCTTTTGGGCAATAATTCTCCCTCTGACCACCCATGCCTTCTTCCTCATCCGCAACAACGTTCCAGCCACCCCATCATGACCCTCATTGTGCGCTTCTCTGGCCAAGAGAGTGGAGATCCAGGCTTGAAAAGGTAGGAGTGGAACAGCTTTGCGGTCTTCTTTGAAGGTCTGGACTCTACCACCACAAACT
Source organism: Sardinella longiceps (assembly GCA_027497455.2). Taxonomy (NCBI): domain Eukaryota; kingdom Metazoa; phylum Chordata; class Actinopteri; order Clupeiformes; family Clupeidae; genus Sardinella; species Sardinella longiceps. Next base: position 5,881 of record JAODXP020009324.1, on the reverse strand, counting down.
AGGAGTCCACTCGTCTGGTCTCTGTAGACAACTAGTCTGTCTGTTGTGGTACTTGGGAAGGTCACGCCCTCTTGTGCTGCCAGGCAAAGGTCTCGGAACACATCTTCTCTTTCACCAACTGTAATGACACCTGATGAGAGTACAGCCTCCCACTTTTCTTTATGTCTGGTCTTGACCTGTAGGAACTTCTTAGCCGCCCTCAGCATCCATGCTACCGTCCCGACGAGCCTTCTCAGGTTACTGAAGCGCCTTTCGTCAACAAGACTTCGGATTGCCTCATGGGCGGATGGCCTTTTGGTCTCTGAACAGACTGGATCTGGCGCCACCTTCAGGTGAGTCCTTGTAACTGCAGCCACAAATGTCTTTTTCTGGATCTTGGCAACTTTGTCTCGAGCTTGCGCGGCGACTTCTCTAGCAGATTTCTTCGGCCACTCACTTTCAGGGAGTTGAAGGAACTTTGGACCCGACTGCCACTCGGAGTCCTCAGTCAGGGCTTCAGGACCAGCTCCTCTGGTGATGATATCTGAGATGTTAACAGACCCTGGAATCCACCACCAGTCCTGGACGTCAGTGGTGCTCTGGATCTCACCAACACGGTTTGCGAAGAAGGTCTGGTAACCATAACTTTCACGCTGTATTGCGCCCAGGACAGTCTGGCTATCGACAAGATGATACCACTTCTCGACCCGGATTCTGCAGTGCTTCTGGAAGTAGTTTTTCAGTCGAGCTGCGAAGACTGCTCCACAGATCTCAGCCTTCACAGGGTCACCTTTGTGGTCGAGAGGGGTCAGCTTGGCTTTCGATTCAACCAACCTTACAACAACACCATGGCTGCAGGTCCAGCGAAGGTACATCACAGCGCCATATGAGCTTTCGCTGCCATCAGAGAAAGTGATGCCACTTGCTTCTGCACAGGGATCTGGTGGTGTCAAGGCTCTGGCAAAGCGCAGCTTGCTTAGGTCTGCATAGTCTTCCAGCAGCTTTATCGCATCTTCGCGGATACCATCAGACAGGGCAGAGTCCCAGGTGTCTTCCTCCGAGCAGTACTTCACCTTGGCTTCTTGGAAAGCCCTCCTGACCAGGATGGCACCCATTTGCTTGGAGGGAGTCACAAGGCCAAGTGGATCATATAGGCCAGAGACTTGGCTCAACAGGTCTCTTCTGGTCAGTGGATCAGGAGTTTGGCGCCTCACTTCCTCTCTGTTTAGGTCTTGACCAAGGCGCATCTTTTTTTCTTCTTTGAAAAGTTGACTGCAACCATGACATGGAGCTTGTCATCTTCGATGGTGTACCCGAGGCCGAGAGCTTTGTTGTCATCTTCAGTCAGCTGGTTTGGCAGGATCATGGTCGTGGGCTCCATCTTGGGCACCTCAGTCTTGGATACTTCCCTCCCACTTTGATTGGAGTAGACCCAGGGCTTCATATAGAATCCTCCAGCTTTCAGGATGAGCTCGATGTTGGTTGTGAGGCGTTTCAGGTGATCAAGGCTGTTGTGAGAGGTCAGGATGTCGTCGACATAGGCATCCTCTTCTATCACCCGCCTCTCTTCTTTCAGATGGCTGAATGAAGGTAAGTTAGCAGTTTCCCGCATGGCTACTTGGGCTATGCAGCCTGCAGGCTTGTCTCCAATGTTTACCCTTGTTATGGCGAAGTCTTCTATCTCAGCACTTTCTGAGTCGCGCCACAGAAATCGGTGGAGATGGACTTCTCGCTCCTCCAACCAGACGGAGTTATACATCTTGCGAATGTCACCGAGTGCAGCGAAGATACCAGCTCGGAACCTCAGCAGGACGGCTCTAATCGGGTTCAAGACGTTAGGACCTTTGATGAGGATATCATTCAGACTTCGACCTCGATACTTCTGACTGCTGTTCCATACTAGTCGTACTGGGGTGGAGACGGAGTGCGGATTTGGTGCGATCAGGTGACTTATGTACCATACTGGTCCAGACCAGCTCTGGAGAGCCTCTTTGGTCAGCTTCACTGCAGCTTTGCGATTGACCATCTCGTGAACCTGCGAAGTGTAGGCAGTCTTCCACTCCGGCTCTTTTGACAGTTGCTTTTCAGTCCTCAGGAACGTCATTTCGACCACTTTCTTGTTGTTTGGCAAGAATGCTGGGTCTTCGGTCCATGGGTACTTTGCGTGCCAATGCGGTTCTTTGCTGTGGTCATCACCGGTTACATATGTCAGACCATTCCTCACAATCTCCATTTCCTTTTCTTCGGCAAGCGTCATCTCCTTTCCTCCTGCCTGACAGTTACCGCAGCGACACCCTCCACATCTCGGCACACAGGCAGCTCCAATGCTCTCCCAACTCCACCACTTGAGGAAGTCTCTGCTGCTAGCTGCTGTGCTGGACTGGATTTCGGGATAATCAGGGTACTGGCAGACTGTTGGGTCTCTGTGGGTAAGTTCCCTATACTTGACTGCTGCTGTCCTCATTGATCTTGCGAAATGAGTCTTTGATGTGTGGGCCACTTGCGAGATCTCCTCAAACAAGTCTGGGTGTGTACCTCCAATGGTCTTGCCGAGTGGGCCATCCCAGAGCACCAGGTCACCGATGGAGCGGATTTTCTGTGGCACCAGCTGACCTTCCTTGTGGCTAATCAGGAGCTGTATTTCTCTGGGTCTGATGAGGTCTTCAAGAGGCACATCAGGGAAGATTTTCTGCAACTTGCTTGCTGGGATATGCCTGTGCACTTCTGCAATTTGGTCAAGCCCGTAGCAGATCAGCTGATGTGACTTGAAGGTTCCCCTCAGTGTGCGGACACGGATCTTAAGGAGGTAACGCTTGGTTGCAACGGACACCTTCATGCCTCCGACACCATGAACAACCAACGTGACGTCTTCACATCGAAGGTTCAGCTTGTTTGCGGCATTGTGCGTTATATAATTGGTATCGGAAGCCAGGTCAATGAGGGTTCCAATTCTTTGGCCATCATTGGCGATGACATCAAGGAGCATGAGGATTACAGGATACTCATGTAAGCCAGTACTTTCCATTAGGCCTCTCCCAGCTGCGATGGAGTTGTATGCTCGGGATGCCACGTTGCAGAAAGTGTCACGGCACTGCTGTGCCAGCTCAGGCGGAAGTTTGGAGAGGAACTCCTCTTGTGCCTCTGTGTACCTTCTCCCCTCGGCTCTCACTGGATTGGACCTTGGCACTCTCTGAGTCGACTGTCTGGGCAGTGGGCAGAGAAGATAATGGTGTTGGTCTTTGCACTCTGGGTTCCCACACAGGTAGATGGCCTTTCTGCATGGTTCGTTGCTGTGGACTTCGAGGCATCTCTTGCAGGCTCCAAGCTGATGAACCGCGTCCCTCTTCTCCTGCAGCTTTGCAGTCGTCCTGAACTTTTTGCAGAAGTACAGTTTCCTCCTGTGCTTTGGGTCTCCACAGATGACACAGCCAGCAGAGTCACTGATGGACTTGGTGGTCTTTGTCCTAGCATACTTTGTTTGGAGCTTTGACTTCTCCCTGGCAGGGTCGATGTCTCTCAGTTGCTCCAACTGTTCGTATATGGACTCTTGGGATTGCAGGTACATGAGCAGCTTGTCAAAGCGGTTCTGCCGGTTCACAGCGTTATCCAGATCTGCAGCATAGGTGAGCCAATCCTTTTTCAGGGTATCTGAAAGCTTACTCTCAATAGAGTTGGTTACTAGTGGGTTCTTTATGGCCTCTGCATTACCCAGCTCACACAAGTCATAGAGAGCCTTTTCAACTGCTCGGATGAGCTCGATAGTTCTTTTTGGCTGGTTACCTCGGATGGGTGGGATAGCTTGAAGCTCTTCAACGATCTCTAATGCAATGATGGCTTGGTTCCCATACCGGTTCTCAAGGACTTTGAAGATTTCATCGGCTGTGGTGTAAGTAGACAGATGTAAGTCTTTGGCCACTCTCTCATCAAGACTGTCAAGCAGCTGGAATTTCTTGACTTCTCTGGACCCGGACGGTTCGCCTTGCTTTTGCAGAGCCTCCCATTCTTTTTTCCATCTGTAGAAGTCTCGCTGATTTCCAGTGAACTTGGGCAGTGCTGTGGCCTTCAGCTTGATAGTGGCTACTTTCCTTGGGCTGGTTGCCATTGGTGCGTTTTCAACATCCACTTTCACCCCTGCTGTGCCAATAAGCATGGCTTTTCTTGCAACCAGCTTTGGAAGGCAAAGTTCCAGCTCCTTCACACGATCATTGAAGTCTGCTTCTTCTGCTGGAGGGGCCCAGCGGCTCCACTTCAAGTGGGCTCCTTTTGCTGTTGTGACCAGCTTCTCCAGGTGGGCTAACATGAAGTTGTAGGCCTCCATAGTTACATCAGCCTTAGCCGCCTGGACTTGCTCACATTGGCCTTCAGCTATTTGCAAAGCGAGGGACAGCTCTCTTTCTCCAAAGTTATCCCATAAAGTCTCTTTGATGAGTTTCTTGACCTCCTTTAACCTTTGCTCACACTCTTTGGCTGTCTTCTCTATGTCAATCTTCTGCTGCTCGCCTAGCTCAGGAGCGCCCTCTTCATTGGCTTCCTTCAGCTCTGCCTCACTCGCTGAAATATATGCAGCTTCCAATTCTTCATTGGCCTCAAAGACTTTGACACCCTCTAATGTGATTCGCTTAAAGTTCTCAGTCAGTTCATCTGCAGACATCTCTGTATGGGTTCTTGTGACATTGTTGACTAATCTGGAGAAAAGTCTCTTTGCTGTTGTCCGCTCAACTTTTAACGCAATTATTTCCTTTGAATCAGCCATGTTGTATACACTGCAGCTGTTGAATGGATGGACAGCGGGCTATTCTCCTCCAGGCCCCCAGGTGGAGTCTTCTCCCTCTTTGTGGTGGGCTGAAGTGGAGGAGTCTTCACTGGTCACAGCTGGTTTTCACTGTCAAGTGTATTTCTCTTTAACACTTGGAAAGACTTAGACCAGGCTTGATTTCACTCATCACTTTGATCAGTTTTATTTTTTGATAAAGATGGTGCAGGTGAAAACCTTAGACAAACACAATGAGGACAATAAATTAGTAGAATCCCTCACAAACACATCAACAGTGCATATTATTTCCCACTATACAATACATTTCATTATAATGCTCGTTGAAATTGAATTACTAAAATTACATTTTTAAAGTATTTATACTGTTCGATAAATGTTCAATGTACAATGAAATACAATAAATGTTTGCAATAAATATGTTTTTAACAATAAATGTTTTTAACAACTGTTGCAATGAAATACAATGAATACATTTACAATGAATTAGTTTGTTTGTTTTAACTGTTGTTTGTTTTAACTATATCACATTTTACAGATGATGGTTTTAACCATGTGCTTACTTAAGATTTTACCCTTTAACCCTTTCCCCTTTCAGCAGGCTATACCTATAAACACCAGTTTACATACATTTTTACAATTTTACAAACAACCATATAAATATCAAAGTTTATTTAAGTTAATATTACACGGTTTGTTTTCTCAATACTACAATCACGTAATGCACGTTAACAACGCATATCTGCGTGCACTAAACAAAAGCATTTGAGCGCTCTGACTTTCAAGCAATCAGGCCGCGTAGAGCGGTGTTCAAAGAGAATTTATAGAAAGCCCAAAGGGAGCTTACCATTAGCCTATCGAGTCCGGAAAGTAATTCCTCGCAAACCAGCGGCCGCCGTCCTCACAGTTCAATTTTTACTGAGTGAAATGAATGGGCACAGTTTTGTGGCGTCTTCGTTCGCGTGAACTAATTAGTGTGATTGTGCTCAGCTGGGGGAGACTGTGCAGCGCGCACGCAGTTGCGCTGCTGCCGTGCAGAACAGGGTTGCATGCTGGACAACGTTATTGCAGGCAGGAGACGGTTGTTGCATGCAGGAGACGGCCATATCTCCGCTGTATCAGCGCGACACC
>JAODXP020009322.1:0-5000 GCA_027497455.2 Sardinella longiceps | reverse complement strand
GGCCACCCTGCCGTCGTTTAGGTCACAGGGAGCATTCGTTTAGTCCAGGCTACAGCAGTTGAAATCTTTGCATCTCCACTTTTTATTATTATTGTACATTCGTTATTATAAAACATAAATCAGCTCTACTGGTCTGTCTGAGTAGCCTCTATCTATGGTAAATTATTTAATAACCAACTTAAATGTGGAAACGTTTTTTTATTTAATAACTGGTGATTTATAAATTCAAAAAATTGTGGAGATAATCATCCGTATTGTGTTAGATTCGCGCAGTTTGTGAGACAGGCCTGGTCTGTTATAGCCTAGGTTAGGTTCGGGTGGTATTTCATTTTCTAAAATCGTTGGTTTAATCCAGCCTAGGCTATGGTGTTGATTGCACACCATTTCCCCTTACAACTGAACCATCCAGTCCATAACTTGTCCATAACTTGCGCACATGCAAGCACAATGGCAGGTGAAGGGAACAGGAATGAGAGACTTGCAGCATGATCTCTTCCTCAGACTGTAATTAAAATAATTCTTTTCAGGAAAAGTATGACTTTTTCAGCAAGCCTATGAATAACTTTCAGTACATTAACGGTAAACATTTTAGCGATCTCCTTGCACTAGGCAATGCAATGTAGGCTACTGTATACCGACACTTGTGAAATAATGCATAACGTCCCAAGAATTATTTCACAGTATGTCGCCGTCACCGTTAAGTCTAGCCTGTTCTAGTTCAAGTGATATGAAAAGTGGAGATGATTTCCAAAGAATAATAAAGCCTAAATTGGCAGAAAATGTACGGGACTAATTCAAAAGAAAAATAGCTGCCCCGGCCAGTGATGCAGAAATGCCACCTAGCCACCTGGCATGCACACTACATCAAATTTCACACACTTTTGCGTCACCGTGTGCATGCAGATTTCCACCCAAAGACGCTCGTCTAAACGCGAAATAAAAAGTGGCAACACAACGCCACTTTTGCGAATTGTGTTCAGATTGTTGTCGTGTAAAGCTAGCCTTATACACACATGTTCATCTAGGCCAGTCTCTCTCTCTATCTGTCTCTCAGACACACACACACACACACACACACACACGTGTCCGCGTGGGCCCGTCTGGTGTAATTATGGGTTCAGCTGCCTCTGGAAGTTTAGACTCCTAATCAGCTCCTCCCTACTCACTCTCTCTCTCTGTGTGTGTGTGTGTGTGTGAGCTCCTAATCAGCTCCTCCCTACTAACAATTACACTGATGCCTCTGTGTGTGTGTGTGTGTGTGTGTGTGTGTGTGTGTGTGTGTGTGCTCCTAAACAGCTCCTCTCATCCCTCCTCACAGAAATACTGATGCCTCTATGTATGTGTGTGTGTATGTGTGTGTGTGTGACTCCCTCCTACTTCTCTCTTCCTCCTTCTCTCTCTCTCTCCTTTTCTCTCTCCCTCTGTCTCTCTCTCTCTCTCTGCTGTCTGTGGGTTGGCACGTACTGTAGATAAGCTGAGAGTGTGTGTGTGTGTGTGTGTCTGCTGTCTGTGGGTTGGCACGTAGATAAGCTGAGAGTTGAGTGGGTGATCTGCCGGCAGCCTGGTGCCATTGTTTGAGATGGCTTAGTGTGTGTGTGTGTGTGTGTGTGTGTGTGTGTGTGTGTGTGTGTGTCATTGTTTTGAGATGGCTTTGTGCTTGGCATATCACCTTACATCAGTGTGTGTATGTGTGTGCGTGTGTGTATCATTATGTTGATGGATCTCTCAGTGTGTACAAGTACATGTTGTGCGTGTGTGAGTGTGTGTGTGTGTTGCGGCAGTGATGCGGATGTGATATGATGCAAGCTGATGTGAACAGATTCAGGCCGCTGTGATCTGAAGCTTATTATAGCTGATTCAAAGCGAAGTGATTTGATGCACACATGTGATCTAATTTATTGTTTTGATTTGGGCTACTGTGATCTGATGCACACATGTGATCTAATTTATTGTTTTGATTTGGGCTACTGTGATCTGATGCACACATGTGATCTAATTTACTGTTTTGATTTGGGCTACTGTGATCTGATGCACACATGTGATCTAATTTATTGTTTTGATTTGGGCTAATCTGATCTGATGCACACATGTGATCTAATTTACTGTTTTGATTTGGGCTACTGTGATCTGATGCACACATGTGATCTAATTTATTGTTTTGATTTGGGCTAATCTGATCTGATGCACACATGTGATCTAATTTACTGTTTTGATTTGGGCTACTGTGATCTGATTCCAGTCAGGCAGATCTGGAAACAAATGTATTTTGACTACAGTTTGGACAAATCTTTAGTAAACACCCAAACTATATTATTGTACTATAGCAAATAGAACCTCAAATCTGACTCACAGAGACAGGGGCAACAGAGTAACTATCTGCCTCAGCCACACTAACTCATTCTCTCTCTCTCTTTTTTTCTCTCTCTGTGCGTCTGTGTGTGTGTGTGTGTGTGTGTGTGTGTGTGTGTGTTCTGTCCCTGAGCAGGTGACGCAGCAGCTGAGGGCTCTGTCGTTCTACCACTATGATCCACCCCTGGTAGACTACTGTCACGCCCACCAGCCCCAGCGCTCCAATCAGGAGCCACCAGACCGTGTCATGGGCGGGGCTTACCATCCTCCCTCCAATCAGGAGCCACCGGATTGCATCATGGGTGGGGCTTACCATCCTCCCCCTGCGCTCATGGACCACCTACCCTTTCCTCTAACCCAATGAGCTCCGTAGAGGAGGGAAGAGCCCACCCCCTAAGAGTCATGATGGAAGAAACAGCTGAAAATGTGACCAATGACAGAGCATCCTATAGTGATGTCACTAGGAGCGTCGCTGTGACTGTGTGTGTGTGTGTGTGTGTGTGTGTGTGTGTGTGTGTGTGTGTGTGTGTGTGTGTGTGTGTGTGTGTGTATGTGTGAGTGTCTCTGTGAGTCTCTGAAGAGCACATGTATAGTGTGTCTGGGTGGCAGATTGCTACAAACATGAGCGGGTCTAAATGGGTTTGAGTCTAAATGAGTTGGAGTGTGAGTGAATCTTGAGTCTAAATGAGTTGGAGTGTGAGTGAATCTTGAGTCTAAATGAGTTGGAGTGTGAGTGAATCTTGAGTCTAAATGAGTGTGAGTGTGAGTGAATCTTGAGTCTGAATGAGTGTGAGTGAGTCATGAGTGTAGAGTGTAGAAACTGCTTCCATTCCAATGCAATAACTACAGTGGGAAAGGCAGATTAACTGCAGAGTCTCTGTGCCAGATGGAAGATTCCAGAACCCCAAGGTCTCTGTGCTGTGAAGCTTCTAGAACATCAAGAACTCTGTACCATGAAACTTCTAGAACCCCAAGGACTCTGTGCTGTGAAGCTTCTAGAACCCCAAGGACTCTGTGCTGTGCTGTGCTGTGAAGCTGAGCTAATGGGGACAGAATGACTGTGGGAGGCGTCTGATGCCACAGGCCACCCAGTACACACTCACCCAGTACACACTCATCCAGTACACACTCATCCAATACACACTCACCCAATACACACTCATCCACTACACACTCATCCAGTACACACTCATCCAATACACACTCACCCAGTACACACACTCATCCAATACACACGGTCCCAGTAGCAGATACAGGCGTTCTGAGGTGCAGGCCACCCAGTAGAAACTCACCCACTACTCTCAGAGTAGAGTAATGTCCCAGTGCACAGACACAAATACTCCTCTCAGTGCTGAAGTGTGTGAAGTGTGTACAGACACAAATACTCCTCTGAGAGTTGAAGTGTGTGAAGTGTGTACAGACACAAATACTCCTCTGAGAGCTGAAGTGTGTGAAGACACAAATACTCCTCTGAGAGCTGAAGTGTGTGAAGCTGTTTCAAGTCTCAGTGTGAATGTCTGGCCTGAGTAGCTCTGTGCTTTGCAGTCACATTTTAAAGTGAAGCGCCAACATTTTTTCATTTTCCACCCCTAACCTCCCCTCAAGTTAAGCAGTTGAGTCATATCTTTCTCCAGTCCATCCAGCCCTTCTCTGCGCCTTTTAGCTGTAGCTTAGCATAGATCATTAAATCAGATTAGACCATTAGCATGTCTCATACCTGTCTGTGATTGTCTAGCCTTCTGTGGCATGGAACTACGGTACTCTCAGCCACTGTATAGGCCTTTTCAGAATGTTTGTAAACAAGGGGTGCCGAGATACTTCCGGGTGGCAGAAAGCAACTGGTACCCCATTGACCTGAATACATTCAACGGGGAAAACCGGTCTTACATTAATAAATTCGCCTTTATGAATTATTATTTTGCAAAACGAGATAATAACTACTCACTGTTAAATCTAAAGACATATGTTTTATAACCAGAAAATAAACTTGTTGTGTTAATACGATCTCTACACCTGTTACCCACTTAGCAACCGAATTAGGCTAACCGTTATAAACAGGGACGTCAGTGGGTTTAGCTTGCTAGCTACAATGCTAGATTAGCTTAACAGACCAAGCAGGGAATACTTGCCTGAAATCAATAAGTCTGGGGTTTATGACTTTATTTTGTTAAAAGAGAGAAGAAATGATGACCGTTCATTCTGAACGTAGGTTTTGTGACCAGAAAATACACCCGTTGTGATATGTATCCATACTCCATACCCGTTGACACCCAAGTAACGTTACTACCGAGGTAGCAAACAGACCGGCGCCGGTCTACCATGCTTGCCATACGGCCAGGTTAGGAAGGGATCTGCCGGTAAAGTTGTTCACAAATGAATAAGTTCGGCATTTTTGTTTTGTAAAAAGGATACGATAAATGCGATAGAAATGACTGTTGAATATGAAAGATCCAGGTTTTGTAACCAGAAAATGCATATTTGGTGAAATAGGATGCATGCTTTTGACTAGTATTTCGTTGACAACTTTTGCCTTTTGCCACCCGGAAGAGCGCGTGACGTCATGGTAAATAGGTCTATGGGAACATCTCAGAATTCTTAGTCACTTTTAGAAGACTTTATAAGGAGAGATGCTAACGGTCTTATTTGCTAAT
>JAODXP020009321.1:7500-14405 GCA_027497455.2 Sardinella longiceps | reverse complement strand
TTTTCCCTGTCCTCTCCCTCTCTTCTTGCCTCTATTTTTCCCCCTATCACTTCTTCGCTCATTCCCCCCTGGCCTTTATCTCTCCTCTCTCTCTCTCTCTCTCTTTACCTCCTCTCCCTCCTATCTTTGTTCTCTCGTTCTTTTTCCCCCGTAGCCTCTCTCTCTCTGTTTTGCAAGCTATTTCTTTACCACTCTCTTTCCCATACGCCATCCTATTTGTCTGTGTAGTGCAGATGTTTGAGAGTGTAACCAACACTTGCTTTGGACACACACACACACACACACACACACACACACACACACACACACACACACACACACACACACACACACACACACACACACACACACACACACTCACACATCCTATTTGTCTGTGTAGTGCTGAGCTGATGTTTAGGAGTGTAATTATGTCACATTGCATATGACATAATTATGTATCACATATATCGTCTGTATGTATTCAATGACATCAAGTTTAACTTTATAAAAGAGAAATATGTGTAAAATGAATGTAATGTATTGGAACATAAGAATGAATAGTTACTACCCTACTTCTTGCCATGGAGCTCTTCTATGACCACTCTGAGGGAGATTGTCTATTGATAGATAAAACAGTTCACAAATTACGTTAATTTATGGTAATTCTGAAAAGCAATAACCTCTTGAGTCTGATCTACCATAAAAATACACACCAGATGGGTGGTTAACACCCCTCAGCTGTTCTATAATAACAGTATACAATGGTGTCTCTGGGCTTATTTAAATGTATTTGTTTTTATTTGTTTTTTTTATTAAGTATTTTGAGACTTTCAGAAGATCATTGCTCTGACAAATTTCTGTTTTTAGTGGTTAGGGCTGGGATTAGACCGAGCATAAGCGTGCATGCCTGTGTAACTTGCAGCATTACACAGTATAGCATCTTGCGAAGGCGGCATGTTAATTCGCTTGCAGCGACAGACACAAGCGCCTCATGAAACAAACGCAAAATGATTATGAGAGCCATGATGCGTGCACATATGTGTTGTCTGTAATCCCAGCCCTTAGGATTATTATTATAAGCGAGGGTCTACTGGGGCTTGCAGAATGCCATTAGAATTGGAATTGTGAGCCTGTGGAAGCATTGGCTAAAAGTTACACGTCTCAGTTACACTGTAATAGAGTTAAGCTATATAGTTTTGCACCCCAGCAGCCATTCAAAGTTGTTGTTATGTTGCAATATACCCCCAAGTTCATTTCACACTTCAATGGGAGGAGTTCTCACATTTCGACTTAAAGGATTTCTCCTTTTAAGTAAAGCTGTGGCTGCAGACATTTGGATCCAACTTATGATTGGCATTTTACGATCAATGAAGATGAAGGCTGATCGAGATCAAGAGCCTTTCAGAATCAATCACAGAATGTTCTGAGGCAACCAGTCCAAACTTAGTCCCAGGGTAGCAAACCAGAGAGCGTTCTTCAAAATCCATTTCAGGGAGTCTAGGCTACAGAAGAATCTGAGTCTGTATTTGTATTCGTTTGGCAGACTCAGGCATACATGTTTAAACAGTAATGTTGTTTTGTGAAAGAAAATGTCTGTCGATTGGCACCCAGATTTGCCCTTCTTTGAGTGGGCTCTCTAGTGCCATGTTTACTGGTCACTGTTAAAGTGAAACATATAACTAGCTATAAGTATAATCATACGCCTATATACTGTTATGTTTAAATTGCTTACAGTCCTGTCATGTAGTTGTTTTCACACATAATGAATCACCGTTTTCAAAAGCAAAAGATGATTTTGCCTCCAAACCCCAAATCTCCAGGGAACTGGCTGATTCAGTTAACTGCCAATCAACAGTATCACCCATTCATATACTTTGTATCGCTTTGCTCACATTGCTGAAATCTAAAATAATTTAATCACCAAATCTGCCCACTTCACATCGCAAATTGTCATTCGCCTTCTTGTTGGCACTATATCGCTCAAACACATTCACATTTCAATGTCAGACGTATCTTAGAGATGGATGAGTAACAATGTATGTGAATATGGATAAGTGCAAGTGCTTTAACCACTTAGCAAGTCCTTACCTTCTTTTCATTCCTTTCCATTGGAAAGCGGCATTCCAATCCCTACAAACTCGGAACAGCAGCTTGTCAGTACAAGTTCCACCTTACAGTGTGTGCACTGACCTTGGTAAAGCTTGCATTTAGTTTTTATAGTGCATGCAAAGCAATGCACTATATTGTTATTCCATTACTTCTTATTATTATAATTTTTTTTATTCACCGTTGATATATTATTACAACATAATAAATATCTACTTTTTTCCTCCTACCAACTGTAAATGCAACTTTCATCATTTGCACCAACTTCCACATTAATGAGCTGGCATCAATATGATTAACATAGCAACCAGCATAGCAACTAGTATATCCGTCCTAGCAACGGCCTAGCAACAGCTTCCAGCACCATTGTAACGTCTTGGGAACCACTGCGACAATGATGACAAAGCACTCAGCATAGCAACCAACATTACGAACATGGCAACTAGCATAGCAACCGCTATGTCCGTCCTAGCAACGGCCTAGCAACAGCTTCCAGCACCCTTTCAACTTCTCATGAACCATTTCAACAATGATGACATGGCAATCAACATAGCAACCAACATGATCAACATAGCAACCGCCATGTCTGCCCTAGCAACGGCCTAGCAACAGCTTCTAGCAGCCTTGCAACGTCTTATGAACCACTCCAACAATTTTGACCTATGCACCAACATAGCAACCAAGCATAACGACCGCCATGTCCGCCTTAGCCTAGCAACAACCTTAAGCAATCTTGCAACTTCTTAGGAACAACTTCCACATTGATGACGTAGCAATCAACATTTGCATCCAACATGATCAATGTAGCAACCAGCATAGCAACCACCATATCCGCCTTAGCAACACATTCTAGCACCGTTGTAATATCTTGGAAACCACCTCCACAATAATGACCTAGGGAAACAACATAGCAAGCAACATGTTCGATGTAGCAACCAGCATGGCAACCACCATATCTTACTTAATATCTTACTTGCAGTATCTTACTTGGTTACTATACTTACTTTCTGCCTTAGCAACAATTGCAACGGTTTTGCAACTATGTTGCAAATCATGTTTTATTTCTATTATCAGATGTTTGTGCACAAAAATGTCACTTTCATAAAACTTTTTTTTTACATTTTGCATGCACTATGTAATTTCCATGGAATTACAATTTCTAGTTTATTATTCTCCTTCATCTTGAGATAATCTGCAACTCAATATTGAACTTGATTCATTTGTCCCATTTGACCGATTCATAGCCCCAGTTAAAGATCCTTTCTTTTAAGTTTACAAAGTTTTTTTTTATGATATTTTTGATGTTTTAATTACTCTATTAATCATTGTAAATGAGGACTAGGACCTCTTCAACTATAAATGAATCCAATTAATCATATGTGTTAACTACAAGAGCCAGATGAGGTCAATTTTGTTGTGTTCAGACCTGCAGTGTTCATGTAGACTTGGATGTTGTGTCGGAGGAAATAAGGTTGTTGATAAAGTAATAATAAGTGCTAGAAGTTTGGATTATGAATGAATGAATACTTTGTTACAAACTCAGAGTTCCATATAAAAGACAGAAATATCACTATACATATTAACATCTATTCCAGTGCTTCCATATTCCATATTCCTTGTGTCACTCTGTTTTGTGTCAGTGAGTGAAATTATTTGTCTTTTTTTGAGACTAGAAGTTGACGCATACATTTATACAGTACATGAAAATCCTCAGCAAAGCATAAAAGGTGGGGACATTGTTATATGTACAAATAAAGTGCTTGCACTTTTTCATCTAAGAATCTTAAGGAGAGTCCTAAAAGCATCGTTGCTGGTGATGATGCTTAATGAAATGTGTGGGTGATGTGGAACACCTTGAAACTATTTGTAAGATTTAACAAATCCTTTGTTGTTACTTTAGGCAGATATCATTTTTGGAATGCTTGATTTAAAGCCCTTCTGTAACTATTACCTTAATGGTGCAGGTAGCTGTCATGGTGCTGGGTTGCCTGAAGCCGCCACATCTGTTGGCACCTCATTAAGGTATGTGACAGTGTTACTGGTGTCCAACAGAAAAGTATGTCTACAATGTATGAGGAGCAGTTAATTCAGAAGGCTGAATTCATCCTGTTCATTTTCATATGCTCCCTCTGCAGTTGTCAGTTCTCAGTTTTTACCCTCTGGCTCCCGTTTCAAATATCCATTAGCCCCATGCAACCAACAGATATAAACACTCCTTCATACCTTCTGCTGTTCAGTTTGTGAACTATACTAGGAAACAGAGATGTGTGTGTGTGTGTGTGTGTGTGTGTGTGTGTGTGTGTGTGTGTGTGTGTGTGTGTGTGTGTGTGTGTGTGTGTGTGTGTGTTTGTATGTGTAACCATGCATGCTACCTTTGCAAAATAATTGCCCTTCTGGGACAAATAAAGTATTTCTACTGCTACACTACTTCTTCCTTTGGATTGGTGGCTTTGATCTAAGTGCTACTAGAAAGGAGAATGAGAAGAGGTGATTGGAGGGCCGTCACAACAGGTCATGCTAACAAGGCAATTGCCTTGGGCCACAAGCTGAGGGGGTTCCCAAAATGAACTGATGATGTACCATCCCATATGATAACCATGCTGATTTTAGCCAAGATCGCAAGGACAAACCTTACACAGAATGACGGATATCGTCATATGTTATTAGAGACATGTAGTCTATACACTTTTTGGTGATTTTTAAAGTGGATGACTGATTTGCTGAATATAATCAGTGATTTTTGTTGTAGTGGATGTTTTTTTTTTGCAGAGTGATGGCTGTGTTTGGGTCCCTTTGGAACTTTTAAAAACATTTCTGACAAAAAGATGGAAGAAGCCTGTTATGTGAATGGGCTTGTTTTGAGATGACAGAGAGAAAGAGCCTTTTATTTAGCTCGCAGTGTGACCATGGGACAATTATCGTGTCTTTTCTTTGGACAAAAAAAAAAACCAAGATGGAAGGATTCAGTGTATTTTGAGTAAAAATGGAAAAACCTCAGTGTTCAGAGTTCGAGTGATGACCATTGTTGTTCATTGTATTCTGCATGTTCTTATTGCTGAGGAGTTTTTCAAGGATGTTGGAGGTAGCAGAAGCTGGGCCACTCACATCACATCTTGTACTTTTTTAAATTTTATATTCTTCTGCTGCTTGAAACTCCTGGGACACCTGAGATTTGAATGACGTGGGTGTAACTGTTTAGCATAATGCTATGAGACTATGTGCTGCATACTTGTCAGTTTACTTCAGATACAATACAGTCCCTTGTGTTATCTTACCATACAGATTTTACCAGTTATCTTACCTGAACCAAAACTGTGTGTATCAATGTATTTCATGTTTGTGAGGCCCGTATGGTTAGTTAAAACAGATTTCCTATCTAAGGACAAATAAAGACTAACTAACTAATTTTCAGCCTTGTAGAACCTGATAATGTAATAATTTCCAATAATGTAATAACTCCCGATAATGTAATGAAAATTCCCTCAGAAGTCCCCAAAACAAGTAATAAAACCTGGTAATATAATAAAATCCCAATAATGTAATACGGTGCATTTCCTAATAATGTAAAAATCGGAATACTGGAAATGTAATGTAACATTTTATTACATGATCAGCATGCCGATTTTTACATTATTGGGAAATGCACCGTGTTACATTATCAGGATTTATATTATTATCAGGTTTTATTACATGTTTTAGGGACTTATGAGGGAGTTTTTTTATTACATTATCGGGAGTTATTACATTATTGGGTAATTATTACATTATCAGGTTCTACAAACCTTGTCCCTGACCTGGTTCTGCTCATGATGTCAGTGATGTCTGAGCTATTGCCAGTTGAATGCATTCAAATCTAAGAGTAGATTTGCTGTGATTATATGGTGCAGCGGCAAGTTAGATGTAGTAGGCTAGCCCACTTGACCATGAGATATATTGTAATAATGAATCAGAACATGTAAAAGCAACCCATAGACACCAACTGAATAGTAGTTTCTTGTCAATGTCATATACGTACAATGAGTTATTTGCTTAATGCCCCTCTGTTTGCAAAAAAATATGTATGTTTGTGTGTGTGTGTGTGTGTGTGTGTGTGTGTGTGTGTGTGTGTGTGTGTGTGTGTGTGTGTGTGTAGTGTTTGTGTACATGTCTGTGTAGGAATACTTTCTGCATATATTTATTTATTTATTTTTATGGTGTGCAAGTTGAGCTCCCATGTCTCAAACACAGAATGGAATACACTCTTAGAGGCTCCACAGTCCTCGTCCGTCACGACAATTCCCCTGCCTAGCAGAGAACGCCTTGCCAACAGCAGACTTCCAGACCTCCGCCTGGAAAATCCAGTGTATCGCTGTATGAATGCACAGGGAGATCGGGGCCCGACTGGCCGACACAGTAATTATAGCGCTTCCCTCCCGGTCTCTGTCTCATAGTCTGTGCTCTGTGCTCTAGTCCCGTGTGTGTGTGTGTGTGTGTGTGTGTGTGTGTGTGTGTGTGTGTGTCTGTCTCATAGTCTGTGCTCTGTGCTCTAGTCCCCTGGGTCGCTCTGGCACTGTTGTGTCATAATTAAAGGAACGTGCGGCACTGAATGAGCTGCTTCTGTATATCCCCTGCTGCTAATGAGAGGAGAGGGGGTGTGTGTGTGTGTGTGTGTGTGTGTGTGTGTGTGTGTGTGTTTGTGTCTGCTAGTGATCAGTGAGGGGGCACAGACAGGGATTGCACACAGTAATATATGTGTGTGTGTGTGTGTGTGTGTGTGTGTGTGTGTGTGTGTGTGTGTGTGTGTGTGGGACATATCTCCTGGTGATCAGTGAGTGGGT
>JAODXP020009321.1:2500-5000 GCA_027497455.2 Sardinella longiceps | reverse complement strand
AAGACTGTCAGCTGGTTTAGAGGAGACTCCTGGGTGAGGGCTTCTCACTGGGGACACTAGGGGGCGCTGTGGGTGAGGCAGCCATAAGTAAGTTAGTAAGTAAGTAAAATTGATTTGTATAGCACATTTACAACCAAAGTGCTTCACAGTCAATATGTGCGAGTAAAATAGAAATAAATAGATAAAATAGCAAATCAAAAAATAAAAACACATTGAAAAACAAAATTAACAAAGAAACACAGTAGGATACTCCTATACAGGATACTCCAAAAACAGAATCAGAGACAGTCAAGCAAGGTGAAAGAGTTGGGTCTTTAGTGATGATTTCAAACTAATTAAAGACATAGGAGATCTTAGGTCGCTAGGTAAACTGGGGGGGGGGGGTTATCAAGAAATAGGGGGCTTTTTTATTTATATTTATTTACCATGAAGAACATAAATATTTTCTGCTGTTTTGGAAAAGCAGAGGTGGATACATCACCAGGGTTGTCTGTATGTGATTAAAAATGATTTTACCTTTGACTTTGGATTAAGTGTATTTAGCAGCGCTAAGGGTTATTGCATGGCTCGATTGTACCACAAAGCACAGAGGGGGATATATCTTAAAGGGTTATATTTCATAAAAGAAAAACAAAAACAAACAAAATAACCCCACTTTTACCTTTGACGAAGGAATAAGTGTATTTAACAGCATTTAATCAATGGCAGGATTGTACCTTCAACAAAGCACATGCACCGAAAGCTTCACGATCAATCAAATGATAATGGAATTTACCATAAATCCTTTCAATGACTTTCCAAGCCCACCAAATGCTATTAAAGTATGTGTAATTTAGAAATGGAGCGCCAACACCCCCCCCCCCCCCCCCCCATCCCCTCCCGGGTCACAGACAACTAATTTCATAATGGTTCTCTCCTGTTCACTGGTGAGATTTCTAGCAGTTTGGACACTGTGTAGTCGGCTTAGATGGAATGAGGGACCAGCAGGCGTCGTTAATGTGGTGAATAACCTGTGATAAATTTCCTTCTGGATGAATAAATTCTTCTCTTATCTTATTTAATCTTATTTTATCTAATCTTATCTTATTACCTGCGCCAAGGAGGTTACATGTTTTTGCCGGCGTGTGTGTGTGTCTGTGTGTGTGTCTGTCTGTCTGTTTGTGTACAACATAACTCGAAAAGAACATGCATGGATTTGGATGAAATTGTGTGTATTGGGACAAGTAAGAACTGATTTGATTTTAATGGCGATCAATGATCCAGAACACCATCTGGAATTTATTTTGTAGTAGTCTGTGACCACATGAAGAGTTCAGATGCAAAACCCCCTAAACACCATTTTTGTGAAAACTGAGTTAATGATATTGTGTGAATCCTCTATAAATCTAGAATATGTAAATGAAATGTTTTTGTGAAAAAATAGAATAAAACCTGCTCCCCGCTGTGTCTAAAATATCTGTTTACAATCAAAACACTGTAAATGCCTGATAAAAAAATGGCCTTTTTCTCAAAAAGTGGTCAAGTGGAGTTAGGGGGTTTTGCATCTGAACTCTTCACATTGCCTTGGCGGAGGTCTGCGCTCTTCGAGTGCTTTTCTTGTCTTGTGGTAATACTATTTCAGTTTGCACACTCTGGCTTCATTTATCCCTATTGTCATTATGCCATGTGGTATGTGATCATACATGTAATATACAATTTTATAGTAAAATAACATTGGAATTTTTTGGGTCAATTTCTAACAATGGCAGATGCGTTTGTGATACAGTGTTACTGTGTGTGTGTGTGTGTGTGTGTGTGTGTGTGTTTGTGTGTGTGTTTGTGTGTGTGTGTGTTTAAATGCATGTTTATGCTCTCAAACTATGGAGAGTGTGAGGGAGAAGAGGTAGTAAAGATGAACGGTCATTGTGTGTGTGTGTGTGTGTGCGTGTTTGTGTGCGTGTGTGTGCGTGTGTGTGTGTGTGTGCGTGTGCGTGTGCGTGTGCGTGTGCGTGTGTGTGTGTGTGTGTACATGTTTATGCTCAAACTATAGACATCCCAACAGTTGGCCTGGGCTGAAGGATGAGATGTGAGCCCTGCTGCTGAGTGCCATGGCACTGGATTGGTGACGTCACTGCTGCCCCTCAGAGCTAAATACAGATCCTGTGTGTGTGACTCACTCAATCCTGTTCTAATTTTAGCCATTAGTGGAGCTCCCTAATTCCCCCTCTATCGGCTGCTAATTGTCTTCCCTGTTCTTGCTTAGGTGTGAAACTGTGTGCAGCATTTTATTGTATCCTGTGCTGTGTCCTCCCGTCTTCCTCCGCAAGCATTCAACCACATTATTCATCATCATCATCATCACACACACACACACTCACACACGCACACGCACACACTCACACACAAACGTGTGTGTGGAGAGAGTGCACACACAGTAATATAGACTATAGTGCAGTCTTATTGATGAGGCCACTCAATGTATTTGTTAAAAACTGTGGAAATTTAAATTTACTGTGTGTGT
>JAODXP020009319.1:0-14294 GCA_027497455.2 Sardinella longiceps | reverse complement strand
AGGCTAATGTATTTTGTTTTTTGTAAGATCATTAGAATTGTGATTGCAACCAGTTTTGGCAATACCGAAATGTGAATGCTTGTCCTAGAAAAAATATATATATTGATTTCAATCATACAGAATATAATTTTAAGTCAAGCTTGCACCTGGCCACATACCTTAGTGTAGGAGTTCTCAAAGTTGTGATAGGTGGGGGCCAATTTAGGGACCCAACATTAGGCAGGTTTACATGGACACTTCTAATCTGATTAGAAAGATTCCATGTGCATTCTATAGAACAGTATCCAAGGAGATGCATTCATGAATGCAATCTAAAATGGAATATTGGATTAAATAATCAGATTAGAAGTGTCCATGTAAACAGGGCTATAGGCTGCGTCCCATTTCAGGGGCTGGATACTTCCAAGTATTAGTTCTACAAAGTACTGTTCTTCTGGAGCTGCATAGAACAGTACTTCTCTGACCAACCGTTTATGAAATGGGACGGTCTAGCCTTCAAGGGGTCACTTGGCAACAATGAACGCTAGAATGTTTAGTGTAGTGACGCAATGGACATGAGTGGGCGTTCTGATAAGCTGGTTTTTGTTTTTGACCCACTAACATGGGTATATGATCATGCTACCATTACAACCCGTCGCCAAAACATTAAAACTGTCTTACCACCTACATGCACAATTTATGTGAAAGGAAATCAGTTGTTTTGAAATAGCTTCAGGCAGAAACGTAATAGCGCCCCCCTGAACGTGCCCGTCTGTCCGAGGAGTCTAAACCAAATTGCAAGTATTTCTCCTAACTTGTGGTGATATACGTTTGTTGGCCATTCGCCTGTTTCGTCAAATACAAAATATGTTTCATCCAAATTGCACTTCCCCTGGCAACTTTTCAGATTGATTTCTCTTTAGCTGCACGCACCTTTGCCAGTGAAGCAGGCTTCAGTAGCACCACCGTGGACAAATCTAGTTGGTGCTAGTTCTATCAACTTGACTTGACATTAGTTTCGTATAGGCTACAGTGGAGAGATTGCTCCGTTGTTCAGTGCATATCTCATCAAAGCTTGGGTGCTAGTTCATATTTTTATGCACAACTTGACTTGACATTAGTTTCGTGTACGTTGGAGAGATTTCTCGTTGTTCAATGCATATCAACAGATTTGAATTCAGAACGTCAGCAGCAGGCTATATTTGTAGGCATTCGAGCATGCTAAGGTAGCTTATATACAGCAAGCTCATAAAAATGGCTAAAACTTTTTTGCTGCCGCAGTAGCGAGGTAATCGTAATATTAAAGCGTCTGCAGTGTTCACTTAGTTCATGCAAGAGGAAGCCAAATGATTTTTTTAACTAGTGCTGCTCAAACCAGTTGTGCTATGCCACAAGACACACAACGGACTAGGCTAACGTTACTACCAAAGGTAAGCAACATCATCTAATTGTGTGGCTGAAACGTTACAGTTCGCAGTTTATGTCTGCCTCAAGAAACGGCATGCATTATATTCCCCTCGATCCTTATGACTGCTTCCCTGTCTCCTTATTATGTTTTGTAAAACATAACATGCAACGACCCTATAGCCAGGAGAGAGAGAGGGAGAGACGCAAGCATAGGCTCGACCAGAGCCATATACCGCTCTGGGCTCGACCTACTAGGAGGATAGCCTGGACATTATGTAGTGGTAGCGGTCAGTTGGTTGTCACTTGTTTCAGCTGAACTTTGCAGGTATGCAGGTCAACAAGTCAAATACTAGACCTAGTAATCATGGGCTAGGCGACCTTTTTATTAACTGACAAGGGTAAAGCGACTAGTTGTTTTTCACAGTCACCGTTGAGTAGCACCTGATCAGCTGATTTGTCTGGGAAAACCTATCCCCGTGTGTAAAATCGTGCTTGTGCACCTCTGCTTTGTTATGCCTTTTGCTAGTATGATTTTTTTTTTTAAATTAATAGGCTACCTGTGAGCAATCATTAGTCTGGATCAGATCACAAAAAAAAATTGTTTAGCCTATTCAGTCACGTCAAGGTTTAACTCCTGTATGCCCAACGTGTCATCGAAGTTGATACAAGTTTAACACAAGTTGTTTACAACTCCGTTATAATATTTTGCCATGAGATGACAACTAATACTTACATCTAAATGTAAATTCATTTATGTTACGTTTGTATTTTTCCATTTTACCCGCGATATGTTTGTCTGAAACGAACATTCTATAGAGCTCTGCTCTGGAATCTTTGCTCTGGAACGTCAGCAGCGCTAACGGATTTTGGGTTGGGTAGTACATAAAGGATACACCGATGGATCCTTCGCTGCGGGGGAAAAGAAGGGTGGATTTGTCGGCCGAATTCGAAGTATCCTCCGAAATGGGACAGTACCACTGACCTCAAAAAAGAACTTTTTTTGAGGTCAGTGGACAGTACTAGTCGCGCAACTATGACGCATCTGGCCCACGAATCTAGCCCTAGAAGTTCGCAGCCCCTGGAATGGGACCGAATGGGACGCAGCCATAGACTTGTTTCACACCTCAACATTCCGAGGTTCTAAAAGCATTCCATGGTAGTAAACTGAACATTCTATCATTCAAATGCATTGGATTTATGCCTCTTTCTGACTTGAAAAAAATGGGTAATAATATTTAAAATAAGTCTAAATTCACTTTCTTTCAAATAATACACATTTGAAGCACGCAAATTTGGAGGTCCCGAGTAGATAAAAGTGATTTTACATTTATGTGCATGAAGCTTCAATCCTCCCAACCTCCCAATTTGTGTGCTTCAAATGTGTATTATTTAAAGGAAAGTGAATTTAAACATGTTTGAGATGTTATTACCCATTTTTTTCAAGTCAGAAAGAGGCATAAATCCAATGCATTTCAATGATAGAATGTTCAGTTTACTACCATGGAATCTTGGAATGTTCAGGTGTGAAACAAGTCTATTGACTTGAGGGCCGCCAAAGGGGCGGTGGGAGTAAAGGGGGGCCCGGGGGGGGGGGGTCCCATTTGTAATCATATTAATGACCATGTTGCTTATCTACAGTTTGCATTTTTTTGCAATAAATACATGCCTATAGATGACGCTAACCACCACTTTCGAAGCAATGTACAGTTTTAACAGTTTTAGAAATATTATCCGATGGTAACGCGGGCCGCCAGAAATGTTTCCGCGGGCTGCCCATGGCCCCCAGGCCGCACTTTATGCTTAGTGCAATTCAATTAATGTCAATATCATTATCTGAGCAAGGATAGATGTGCTTTACCCATTTAGAGAGTCATCAGATCATAGAGACAATTCAGTGTTAGTGCACATACTGTAGGCTTTAGGCTACTTTCACATTATTCTGGAACCTGCTGATGTGCTGAATGTTATCTAGACATTTCCCTATCTCTGTCAAAACTGTATGACCATGTTATAGCCGGAGTCATCATAATAAAACGTGGAATAAATTTGCTCAGTAAGGACCAAGGCTACCTTTATGGCCCATATGTATCTCAGCACTGTCTCTACAAACAGCATTCCTTGCCCTGAATAACACAGACATCATCATATGAATCAATACTGAACTACAGTGAATATCATGGTAATAAAAATTCCTGCTCTGATTAGCTGAAAGTATCAACAGTTTAACAGTTGCTGCATGTGATAGTGCACGGTCAAATATTATATCCTTACAACACCATATACATTCACCTAGTTTCCGTGATGTAAGGTGGAGCAAAAGCTAAGGAGCGAACACTTATGGCAAGAATCTCTCTCTCTCTCTCTCTCTCTCTCTATATATATATATATATATAGAGAGAGAGAGAGAGTTTATAGGAAGTTTTAAGGTGAGGTTTACTTTTTCGTGGAATTGCCCATATATATATATATGGGCAATTCCATGAAAAAGTAAACCTCACCTTAAAACTTCAAGTCTCACCTACATGGACATACAAATTCTTTCAGAAAACTTCCAATACATAAAAGTATTGTGTTGATGTAAATATTCAACTGAGCAAGTTTCGAAAGGATATCTGTTTGTTAAAATTTTTACCCTATTCAGCTATAATGTAAGTCTATGGAGGGGCTTATAATGGGCATAAGTGGGTGATAACACACACAAAGCTGCAATGCTATCAGTTATTTTTTATTGTTATATTACTATTTCTGTCATTACAGGTTAAAATCCACCATTCACAATTGTTTTGTATCGTTTTGGAAGGTTTTTCCAGACGTCACGTCCATAACGTCACATCCATAACGCCATTTCTCCCAATGAAAACCAACTTTTTTACATTTACATTTGAAATGAAGTCTTTCTCTGTCTTTACTGAGGTGTCCTGTTTGGTATGAATGTAGTAATATTTACAGTTCTTTAGAAATTTCACACACTTCACAGCAAAGACTACGCTCTCTCAAAAGTTTGTCCGTTTTTTCGTCACGTCCATAACGCAAATTGAACGGCTCATATTCTTATAATGTACATCATGATATTCATTTTTTGTGTTTGCCTATATTCAGCCATGGAGTTTGCATAAGAATATAAACAAAAATTGTGAAATACTGCTAGGTTTGCGGAGGTTATGTGGCATTTTGTTCATCAATAATGCACGAAAATGTCACGTCCATAACGCTGGAATTGCCCATATATATATTAGACCTATAAACAGCACACACACACACTCATTTATATGCGATTATGTATTCATATGCAAAGACAGTTCAAATGTAAAGAACCATTTGCGATGCATGTACAGAACTTTATAACTTTTATTTACAGCCCATCTCCAATTTGGCCTGATATGTTTGCATTCTTAATATTGATGTTTATATAGAGATTGCTTGAAAATATTGTTAAATTTTTTGCATATTTTTTGCTATTTCATTTTGGATCATATAATTTATATATCATATGGAGGACATCATACATGTGCTTTCCACAAAATTAAGAGAAAACATCTCAGTACATACTAAAACACGTAGGCAAAAATATGTTCAGTGTAACAAGAGTTTGTAGAACTTTTATTTTATGTTCATTACATCTTCAATAACCTTAGTATGACTACTCATATTTTAAACTCTGTTTAAATTTATGAAACATACTGTATGCATAAATGTATGCTACATTAGGCTATATAGCTTTTTGTTAAAATAGATAACTGCTTGACATTGTTTCATGTGACCATGCAAATTTCTAAATTGTGAAGCATTATCTTCTCGTATAGCCTGTTGAAATATTCTAATTTTGATTATACAGTGCATATACTTTTTGGCACATTCTCAACATGCTGTTGTAGCTCCTTACACTGGGTATTTAACCAGCTGTAGACAGTGAACAGTCAATGTTACACCACACAAGCTGACAGTCGCTTGCAGTTAGGACACAGTGTTATATCACAAACACTTTTCCGTCCCTTTATCCTTTACTCTTCTGCTTTACCTCCAGCCACAATAGCTTCAGTGATGGCTTTGTCAGCCTTTAGAGAATCTTTGTGTTCTTTCTGAATTCTTTCTCTCTCCTGATTCTCCCGCTGTCGGTCAGCTGCTTCCTTTTGTTGCCTTTGCCTCTCTAAAGCCTCTCTGGCCTCTTTCTCTCTCCTCATGGTCTGCGCTTCTTCCTCGGCTCTCCTCTTTGCCGCCTCAGCATTCACCATTTTAGAGATAGCATCTGCCTTCTGTTGTTCAGCTTGGTTATTGTTGCCCATAGTTACTCTGACAATGTCAATGCACAAGGAATTTCAGCTCTTTCAACATTCTTTACGCTATTCACTGTCGACAATATATTGGTGGTTAATAAATTCATAGTCTTGATAGCAGTCATTTAACACTTTTTATAAGACATTTTCTCAACTGCATGTTTAGTGTGATTTACCAGCCTCAATTTATAAGCCTTTGCCATTTATACAAAACTTTTATAATAATGATAATAATAATCAACAGTCATCAACAGTATATTTACTAATTTGTACAAAATCCCACATACCTCTGCAAACACCTCTTCTGTGTTAAAGTTCTGGTTCCAGGACGACTGAGTTTATGGCATGAAATGGGGCAGACCTAAGTGTGGTTTAATGACGTTCAGTTTTATTTTTTTACAACATACTGTACCACTGTGTAGCTGATAGTGTATATCTATATCTTTCCCTGAACTTTCCCTTTCCATATCTTTGCTACAGTACTGTATATGTCTGCCCGTCAGACAGTCTGTCAGCAGACGTCCATAGCTATGTCTATAAGGCTATATCCGAGTAACAGTATGTATTGTAGGTTATGACTGTTTCTGTTTTTGTTTGTCTATTTTTTAATATGTTAATTAATTTATTTTAATGTCTTGACAAACAAGACACATCTCTGTCACTTGATATTAGATAAACTAGTCATAACCGGCCCATCCATGCTTGTCTTCGTACGAGGGTCTAGGATCTCGGCTTTTGATAAACAATTGCTTGTTGGAGATGTTTAAATTCAAAACAATTGGCTCACAGACGATGCAGTCGATGCGAACAAGGTCAATGTTAATTGAAGAGAAGCGTAAACAGAGGGGCTGGTTATGACCAAGCTGGGCCCAGTTCCCCAAAACATTCTTATCGCTAAGTAGTTCTTAATCTATTCCTTAACCTCCCTCTTAACGTTAAGATGTGATTCCCGAAATGTTCGTACACTAAGTGTATCTTCTGTAAGTCACACTTTCGTAAGGGTGGTCTGAACCATTCGTAAGCTTTCCCTTATCACTGTTTTTGGCTTAAACATAAGCTTTACAGCTTTAAAAAGTGTTGTATTGATCTCAATACTTGCGCACTTACTACCAAATAACATCTGAATTGGTTTCCTTGCATTTTGTGTTTTAATTTGCATAAATTAAAAATCGCCAAAATTCATTAAGTTGCTTTGCTTTTCAAACCCTCTAAAATGCAAACATGCCATATAAACACATCATATTGACACTTAAGTTATATTTTTACTTGCATATTTCTTATTGATAGCTGCACCATAATCCCCGAAAAGACATTCCCACGCATGCTCAAAGGAAGCGCAAATGACAACAATCAATGCCAGAAACATGGATTTGGCACCTTAAGTGATAGCTAAGAACAACGTAGTAAAGAAGACTCTAAGAGATAGTTCGGGGAACACACTCAGAAAAGTAAACAACTTTGGTAAGATATATCTTTCGGGTCTTCTTAGTGTGCTAAGAGGGAGCGTTATCGGGGAACCTGGCCCTGGTATAATAAGTAAAAATACGTAACACTCCATATTATGCACATGCGCAGTGCAAGCTGTTTTTGCACATTGTTAATTTCCCTACCAAAGATGCACATGGTCCAAATAGCAGTTGACATTGCACCCTTACAGGCGTGTCTGCTAAAATAAGAGGTGCAGTCTGACCTGCAATGCTAGAAATCTATTTCATGGGCGCGTAACGCAATGGGATATAAAATGCTCATATGCAATGTTACTGTATTACAATTGCGAAATCTTCATGATGTCCACAAAGATTGCTGAAACATAATCCATTAGCTTACAACAGAAGAAACACATGAGTGTAAAATGGAGAAAAGGCATTCTTCAGACCACCTTCTTGAATTGAGAATCAGGCTAACTTTCGTTTTCACTTTCTTTGTTACCTTGTTGTTGCTACGTTACCTTAGACATGAACTATGTTCCAGAGGTTGGTTGTCAGACTTCTCACATAAAGATAAAAGCTACTATAGTTTACTTTCTTTTAAAGGGTACTTCATATCCAGCTTAACCAACTACACAAAAACGACCTCTTTTTCACTTCCCACATCTTAGGAATGGAAAGTGCCCCCCTTGAGGTTCACTGAACGTTCTCTCACTTCCAGGCCACCAAGGACAAATGACCTTGATTACTCTCACTAAAGGAGATTAGCGACTTAGTTTTTCTGCTTTCACTCATATTCATAGAATCATACATCACAGTAATTGATAATTAACTCAAATCATAAACCCTTTAAAGACATCCATAGAGTAAAGTAACACAGACATTGTCAACATGCCTTGGTTATAGATCACTGCTCTCCCACCAAAATTGTTTTCAGTGACCTGGTGTCAGACTTAAGAGTATTTACAGTTCAATCCACACCAAACTGAACATCAAATGAGGAACATGTTGATGATCGCTGGTGCAACCAAAGCTCTTTTCGTTCCGCCATAACAAGGACATCACTTATCCTCCAATAACTGTATGGAGGCATAAAGAGTCAGCACACTGATGTTTGCTTCACTCCTAGTCTAAGGATGTCTGCTCTGCGATTTCAACAAATGTGTTTTGGTGAGTTATAGCTGATTTTAATTAAGAAATTAAACTTTGGCATTAACAGTTACAAAGAGCAAATTCAGGAAATGGGGGGAAAATATGAATTGATAACATTGTCACTTGTCAGATTGAGTGCTTAATGTGCTTAATGGACTTCATACTTTTTCTTCCAAAAGCATATTTTCTTTTTCATCTTGGCAGGCCAGGGGCAATGACTGACAGATAAAAAAAAAAAAAAACATTTCAATTTCAACTTTATTAGTAATAATGATCATGCAGATCAGATGCACAATATATAGGCTATTGAATACTGTGACTGAGCGGGCTAGATTGTCCTACATAAATCAGGTGTCCGACCTGAGGTCATTTACCCACTTACCCATCTCTCTCTCTCTAATGTCCTGTCGAATTAAAGGCAAAAAGCTTTAAACATATCTTTATCTTTAATGTCTTTTTTTCTTTTTGCCAGATTTCATGTTTTTTTCAGTGACTGTGTTGTTCTTCACTCTTGACCAAACTGGTGAGTCCCTTATTGTCTTTTTTAAATCATGCTGTTGTGCTTTCACATACTTGACTTGAAAGACTGATGTTTCAAACACAGACATAAATAAATAATGCCATTTCGATAAATACTGATTCTATCTAGTTCTTGTATATTATCTCACATCATATTTGTAATAGGTGCTGAGATTCGGCTAGTTGGTGGAAGTTCTAACTGCTCAGGAAGAGTGGAGGTCTATCGCTCTGGCCAGTGGGGCACTGTGTGTGATGATGGCTGGGACATCAATGACGCTCAGGTGGTGTGCAGACAGCTGGGGTGTGGGGATGCTGTCTGTGCTCCTATGAGTGCTCACTTTGGCTGGGGGACCGGGGAGATCTGGATGGATGAGGTCAACTGTACTGGTGGTGAAGATTCGCTTTCAGATTGCGGCCACATTGGCTTTGGAGAAAATGACTGCAGCCACGGGGAAGATGCAAATGTTGTCTGCTCAGGTTAGTGAATGCGTGAATGTGTTAGTCTGGGAATTTATATCAGTTCTGGCTAAAAGGCCTCCTCTTTGGTGACCACAATTGAACTGCAGTTAATTTCCCAAATGTGACATCACAAGCCATCTTTGTTCAAATTCAATTTTAAATGCCTTTTCATAAGATCTTTGTAGGAATCATGAACTGATTAAAATATCATTCATTTTGTTTCTATTTTGCCACAGGAGCAAGTGAACCTCCCAACATTTTTCTGACAATGTCACAGCCAGTGGTCTTGCCAGGAGAGAGCATTGAGTTTGGATGCTCTACTTTATCAGATACCTGTTCCACAACTGTCTTTCACCTTTATAGGGATGGTGCCTCCGTCATGAACAGAACTAGTAGTGTCTGTGAGACAAGTGTGACTTTCCTGTTGCCTCATGTAGACTCTTCTTCCCAGGGCAATTACTCGTGTGCTTATTCCCCTGACTTCTATGAAAGCAACTCCATTGCTATCCGTGTTGGTAAGTAGACTGAGAAATTTGATAATTAATCACAAAATTTGATCTGCACATTAAGGAACACCTATTTAAATTTTTTAGGTGAATTCATTTAAGGTTAAGCTAAATTCTATACCCAAAAACATGTACTCGATAGAGAATGCCCCTGTGAGGCTGGTTGGTGGAAGCACTGGATGCTCAGGTAGAGTGGAGCTCTACTACAATGGCCAGTGGGGCACTGTGTGTGACGACAACTGGGACATGAGTGATGCTGAAGTGGTTTGCAGACAGCTGGGATGTGGAGATGCTCTTTGTGCTCCTACTGGAGGCCATTTTGGGTGGGGAGATGGTGAGATCTGGATGGATGATGTCTTGTGCTCTGGCACTGAAGAATTCCTAACAGAATGCTCCCACAGGGGATTTGGAAGACACCATTGTCACCCCAGTGAAGTTGCTAGTGTGGTTTGCACAGGTTTGTGAGTTTCAGGCATTATAGCTCTTAAAGGAAAAATCCGGCGTGAATCAACACGTAGCCCTACTGTTTTATAGTGCCAAGCGATACTGATAGCCACCTCAATCACTCGATTTCACGTAACGCAGACTGAGATAGCGAAACGGCAGCTAACTGCACCAGAATGGGGCATTTCAGCAAATCGATTAGGTTTCGTTTTTGACATGCCTCATTCAGTTAGTGTTAGCTGCCGTTTCGCAAACTCGGTCTACGATGCACAAAATTAAATAACTGAAGTGGCTTTCAGTAGCGCATAGCAGTATAAAACAACAGGGCTACGTGTTGATTCACTCCGGATTATACCTTTAAGGAACATCATTACAGGAATGGTTTCATAATGGGTATTAACGATTTGTCATTTTGTACATGTGCAACAGGTGCAAGTCAGAGGCCCTCCATCTCCCTCCTATCTCCCTATTCAGCCATCTTACCTGGAGAGGCCATTCAAATTAAATGCTCAACACCATCAGATACTTGCAACCACACTCTGTTCCACTTATACAGGAATGGAGTTTCTGTCATAAGCACCTCAGCTGATTCTTACCAGAAGAGTGTGACTTTCAGCCTCGTCAATGGCTCTCAAGGGGGCAGTTACTCATGTGTCCTCTCTCCTAACTTGTCTACCAGCAGATCCATACACATAACTTTGGGTAGGTGCATCCAGCCCAAGTTCCATGTGGCCTATTGGATATTCTTCTGTGTATTAGACATTCAATCAGATTCTAATGTTTGGTTACATCTTACTGTACGTAGCGACAAATTGCCAAGAGTTGCCGAATACTCCCAAGAAACATCGTTTGGCACAGCAACAACAACGACAAAGTTGCCCATGATGTTAGCATTCGAATGTTCCATCCTGTTTCTCTACAGGAGTCACACCGTGAAATCGATATTCTGATTGGTAGTCGCCGAACTGCATTATAGCTCATTATATAAAGTTAACCGAAGTTTAAGGCCCTGTCCCATTTCTACCACTTCCCCTAGATTTTAGCCCTAACACTCGGTTTCGCGTGTTCATGTGTAGTGTAGTGTGTCCCAATACTTTCCAGACCAAGTCCTATTGCGCTTTCAGCCCTTCAAATCGTTTTTAATGTGGTGAAATTACAAGGTATACTGATCATGCTTGTTGTTCCCATTGTAATGCAGAGTATTACTTTGCTTTTGTTTTTCTTAGTTACACTGCCAAAACCTCGTCTCTCACTGTATCCTTCAAGGGAACCTTCATGGGGTCAGTCTGTCCAGATGACCTGCTCCATCTCAACTCAGTACCTGGGTGGGACGTTTACACTGCAGCAGCTCTTTGGTTCTTTTAAACAAACAGAGATAGCGACAGGAACCTCTGCTACCTTTACCTTTCCCAGAGTGGATTTCCATCACAGCGGATTCTACTACTGTCTCTATCAAACCACAGTTTCTCACCGTGACATCTACTCTTCATTAAGTGATATTACCAGTCTCTCTGTTGTAGGTGAGTCACATAAAGTGAGGTGAGGAGTTGACTGGCAATCTTAAAGAATTTCTTTTTTTTGTGTAGTTAATTCAATTTGTCCCCCCCCCTTTTTCTTTCTCTTTGCTCTTTTAAAGTAATACTGCCTAGACCAGCTCTCTCACTTCAAGCTGATAGAGAGCCCTCTTGGCATGAAGATGTCCAGATGACTTGCTCCATCTCAAAAACATTTTTTGAAGGGATATTCATCCTACAGCAGCTCTCTGGACCACTGAAACAGACAAAGAAAACCAAAGGAAACTCCTCTACTTTCACTCTGCCACAGGTGGACTTCAGCCATGAAGGATCGTACTACTGTCAGTACCAAACTCAAGGGTCCGGTCGTAACTTTACCTCCCCCGCAGCGATCCTGTCAGCTTCGCCATTGTAGGTGAGGAAACATTAAATGAAGTGTATTAAAATAATAAATGTTGCAAAAAAGGCAAAATAATATTCCTATAATATAGTACGTACTGCATGTATTCCCAGTGTAGAATGAAATGAATATAGGGAAACAGTCTGTACGATCACAATGAGCAAAATCTATAGCCTTAAAATGAAGGGACAGAGACCTGAGAGACTGTTTCATTTTGTTACGAAATGATGTTAAGCATTGGATTCCTTCTGTCCCAGTTGCCCTGGCAAAGCCACTCCTTAGACTCCAAACTGGAAAAGAATCTTCTTGGGGTCAATCTGTCCAGATGAGCTGCTCCATCTCCACTCAGTACCTGGGTGGGACGTTCACCCTACAGCAGCTCTCTGGGTCCTACAGAGAGACAAAGGCAGCCTCTGGAGCCTCTGCTGTTTTCACCATCCATCAGGTGAACTTTGTCCATGGAGGATCCTACTACTGCCAGTATCAAACACTAGTGTCCAATCGTGATTTCACCTCATCTCGCAGTGATTCTGTCAGCTTCTCTGTAGTCGGTGAGAAATTGAACATATTTCTCCATTGTATTAATAAAGCATATTCCAAAAATGCCCATCAATTTGTTGTAACATTGTCATACTGTACGACAGTCTGGCATGACTTATTTCTTTCATAAAATAATATTATTTGTTGAAAGCTAAATTTACAGATGCACAAGGGATATGATTTTCTTCCACAGTTACACTTCCAAAACCTCTTCTGACACTTCAAACCGAAATAAACGCATCTTGGGGTCAGTCTGTCCAGATGAACTGCTCCATCTCCACTCAGTACCTGGGTGGAACATTCACCCTACAGCAGCTCTCTGGGTCCTACAGAGAGACAAAGGCAGCCTCTGGAACCTCTGCTGTTTTCACCCTCCGTCAAGTGGACTTTGCCCAGGAAGGTTCCTATATCTGCCAGTATCAAACACGAGTGTCCAGTCGTGATTTCACCTCCTCTCGTAGTGATTCTGACAGCTTCTCTGTAGAGGGTAAGATAATGAAAAATTACATCAACTTCTATGTTGGCATTGTGTTGCTTGGATCTTTCCACAATATATTTTGTTCCACAACTTGTTAATCTGCAACCACCTGTGTGTATTGCACTTTGAATGGAATTGTATTGTCCTTTTTCAGTCTGTCAGCTTAGTGGGTGAGAAAGTGATACTAAATGTATGTATACAATATAGGCCTATAGTATGTATACTGTATACGATATATCCTACCGTACACTACTGATATTTTTCATTTTTCATCTTCCAGTGTCTCTGTCTAAGCCCATCATCTCTCTCAGTGGCCCAGAGGAAGAGCTGGTCTTGGGGCCTCACGGCCCAGAGATCCCCTGGGGCCAAAGCTTCTCCATTGTCTGCTCCACCGAGCCACAGTACCAAGGAGGCTCTTTCCACCTCATCTTTGATGGGTCAGAGGAGATCAGGACTGAGCCAGCTGTTGATCACTCGGCCTCTTTCCACTTTCCTGAGGATGATTTTATCCTCACAGAACTACAGAACTTCAGATGCTTCTATGAGGTCAATTTGTCTACGCGTCTCTTCAGATCTGGAGACTCAAATGTGTTGTCTGTGACCATGAAAGGTATAGTGACATAAAATGTTTTTTTTTAGCCTGCAGACAAGACTTATTTGCTTCACAAAGAGTTAGAGACACTCTCGATAGGCATATGTTTGCTTTGTGGTGGATGAGCATTTTTTTAGCCTGGCAGACAAGACTTATTTGCTTCACAAAGAGTTTGAGACACTCTCGATAGGCATATGTTTGCTTTGTGGTGGATGGGAACTTTGTTTAATCGTTTCATCTATTGGTTGTGCCTTCAATTTCTGTTTGCTTGGATGATTGGAGCTAGAAAATATTTTAATTAAATGTTTAAAGTTATCTGCCTAGTACTGTAGCAACAAGCTATTGAGCGGAGTTACAAGGTAGTACTAACCTGGCTAATGGTTTTTTTGTGTTTATTGTCACTGATATGTGTCACAGCATCCATTTTGTTTTCTAGCACCGACTTGGATGCAGTGGTCTCGCCACATAGCATCTGAAAAACGTGTGTTGTTCTATGGAGCAACATTTGGCCTGTTGCTGTTACTCTTGGTCCTCTGCTCGGCATTGTTGCTGAAGAAAAGAAGTCCAAACAGACGTTTGTGGTCAATGATGAGTACTGTAAGC
>JAODXP020009318.1:2500-13960 GCA_027497455.2 Sardinella longiceps | reverse complement strand
TGTGTGTGTGTGTGTGTGTGTGTGTGTGTGTGTGTGTGTGTGTGTGTGTGTTTGTGTTTGTGTTTGTGTTTGTGTTTATATGTGTGTTGTTGCCACTGACTGGTCATGGGAGAAGACTTCATTATAAGAGAGGAGAATCCCATGAATGCTAATGAGAGACGTTGGAGATAGATAGCCAACGCATTGACATTAGCAGTCTTGTGGCAGAGTAGGAGAGAGGGTTACACACACACACACACACACACACACACACACACACACACACTGAACCGAGCTGAACCGAGCTGAACAGATGGACACAGAGTTGAATAGTCTCTGCTTGTATGTTGTGCAAGTATATCCCCCGTATAAAAAGTACTACATGCTATGTTTGGAGTTGGTAACTTCATTAGCAATACCTGCCTCATGCTTTGAACGGCAAGTAAAGTAAGATAACAGATAGCCCATTTAGCTGGGTAGACGTGTCACCTATTGAATAAAGATATTAGGTAGCCTATTTGGCTGGATAGACGTTTGATCAAGTATAGAAAGATGTTAGATAGCTCATTTGGCTTGGCAGACGTATCAAGTAGTAAAGAAAGATAACATGTAGCCTATTTGGCTGGATAGATGTGTGGTCAAGTAAAGATATGCATACATATGCATACATACATACATACATATTAACCGTACATAAATACATAGTATACATACAGTACATGCATACTGTACAAACATATATACACACATCCATACAGTACATACATACCCACATACAAACATACATTCATAATAGATGTGATAGTCGCATACTTGCACACTCTCTCTTGAGCACACACACACACACACACATACACACACACACACATACATATACACAGCAGGTAGAAACTCTCTTTACACATGCACACACACAGACAGACACACACACATACACACACACACACTCACACACACACAAAGACCAGACGCTCCAAAACCAAAGCACCTTGCTCGTGCTCACCAAATTTGCATAGAAAGTGACAGAGAGAGAGAGATCATCCACTCCACCAATTTCCACTCTCTGGCCTGAGGTCTCCTCACTGCAAGTCGAGTCTCCTGGCTTGAATAAGTGCAATAACTGGAGCTCATTCCCCATTGAGGAGCACACACACACACACACACACACACACACACACACACACACACACACACACACACACACACACACACACACACTTGGAGTTCATTTCCCATTGAGGAGCCCCTGGAGCTCAGGGAACTGATTGGGATTGGGTGTGGGTGTGTGTGGGGGGAGGGGGGGGGGGCAATATGTAATACACGACTGGGGGGCTCTTTGTTTCCCAGTGTGTGTGTGTGTGTGTGTGTGTGTGTGTGTGTCTGTCCTCTGATTTAGGCATCTCCCATTGATCTGTTAACACTAGCAGAAGTACACAGCATGATGAGGAGAGAAAGAGTCAGAGAGAAACAGAGAGAGAGATAGAGATAGAGAGAGAGAGAGAGAGAGAGAGAAGGATGAAGTAAAGACTATGACTGTAACAGGAACTGCTCCGACTCCGACTTCTCTGTGGTTAGCACACCGGTATTGAGAGAAGGCAGCCTCTGTTGCCGTGGCAGTCAGTGGTGAGCTCAGTCTACAGTGTAGTATGAGCTTTTCTTCTTCAGGAGAAATTGGGGCCATGCAGCTTGTTGGCGCCCGTTTGAAGGATTGTGTGTATTTAAACTTGTGCTAAATGCTTTTCTCAGCAGCAGGTGGTGGTGTGCCAACAGTTCATTGAATGAGCACAACAACAGCCAGCACTGTCAACCCAACCCTCCCCTCCCCTCCAGTCAGCCTGCACAGTGTGTGTGTGTGTGTGTGTGTGTGTGTGTGTGTGTGTGTGTGTGTGTCCTCTGATTTAGGCATCTCCCATTGATCTGCTTGCTGTCTGCCCCCTGAATACACTGAAAAAATCCAGTCTTGGGAGACAACAAACACTGGGGCTGTAAACTTCAAACAAACCAAACAAAGTAAATAGCAACAAAACAGGGCTGTTATAACAAGCAAACAAACCAAATACAGCAAACCACATTCAAGCCAGTCACTGCCGAGACAGTTGGAAGTCTCAAACTTACTCCCATTCTTCCCCCAACTGTTCTTGGCTGGAACCTGGTTTGTTGTATATTATTGTGGTGCACAACCTGTATTTATGTATAAACCTGTGTTTGTTTAACGTGTTTGATGAGACCAGCCTTTTCAGGATTGGAATGATTATTTTCTGTTGTAGTTATAAATGTGTTGTAGTGTTGTTATTACTCAGTTATAACCAGTGTATTACTGCTCTGTAGTTTAACTAAGGAATAACGTTCCGCGAGGCGGTCATTGTTGTGGCTTATCTCCTGACTGGGTGATGCAACACAGCATGGCACATAGTGGATACGATGGCACGATATCCTTTTTATCATACGACTACTGGAAATGGCATTGTTTAGGCTATCATTGCTGTAACATTCATTTGATTGATTAAAATGGATCATAGTGTCTGCAAAAACTTACAGATCAGTTGATTGGGCAATAATAAAGCGATGCTCAGTTTCTGACAATACTTAGTTTGGTCTGTTATAGGCTTAGCAACAGTCCGTTATCAAGAAATCAAGACCGTATAATGTTTGGAAGTCCCTTTGAAGTGATTGGAGCATACTGTAGCATTGTACATACTTGCGTAATGATTAATTATAACACTACTAACCCTCCATAGAAGATTGAAATGCAGTAACTACAGTCACTATCACTCATGTCATCGCTTAGGGGAAAAGACGTTCGTACATTCCGCCTTCATCTCCATCTTTTACAGTGGAGACTTTACAGAGGAGGCTTTGGAGATCTCAGCCAATTCATGTGGAGAAAAAAAAGGGAAAAAAAACAGGGAAATGATATTCCAAAAGTTAAGGGAATTTGTGAAGAAAAGTGGATGGTTTCCACAGCATGAAAGCAGGCTTTTGCAAATGTAAATTTAGACATTCTCTAAATGTGAGCTCAGAGCCCAATTCACCCCCGAGCGCCCTGAATAACTACACCGCAGACGAGGAGAGGAGAGAGAGAGAGAGAGAGAGAGAGAGAGGGAGGGAGAGGGGGGAGAGAGAGAATGAGAGAGAGGGAGAGGGGGGGGGAGGGCAGGGGGATGGATACAGTCCAATGTAAGTTCAGGCTGTAGCAGGACTACACAGAACATGAGGAGTTGAGGAAGAGGGATAGAGAGAGAGAGAGAGAGAGAGAGAGAGAGAGAGAGAGAGATAGAGACAGAGAGAGGGAGAGGGAGAGATTAGGAAGAGGGAAAGAGAGAGGGAGAGGGAGAGGGATGGATGCAGTTTAACGTAAGTATAGTCTGATAGGAATGTAGCACTAGCAGAACTAAACAGCATGATGAGGAGAGAGAGAGAGAGAGAGAGAGAGAGAGGGGGATGAAGTATGTTGCTCAGACGACTGCAAGTGTTGATGGCCCTCTCCTCTGGGTGTTTCCATGGAGAAGAAAAAATGATGTACTGAGTGTGTGTGTGTGTGTGTGTGTGTGTGTGTGTGTGTGTGTGTGTGTGTGTGTGTGTGTGTGTGTAATGAGGCTCTGCTCTGGCTGTGGGAAATGAAGAACGCCACCATTTCCCTCTCCTGTAAGTCCCTGACGGCCTAAAGAAGTCAGTCACACACACACACACACACACACACACACACACACACACACACACACACACACACACACACACACATTTTATTTCTCACCCCTTTAAGAGGCTGTCTCTTTCACAGAAAAGGCCAGAGCAAGTCTGAGTCAGACACACACACAGACACACACACACCAACACTCTCTTTTACAGAGATGTCCAAAGGAAGTCAGACTGGGACTCCTGATTTCTCAGCAGCATGAAAGAGAAGCGGGAGGCAGGCGGGGGGTCACCTATTTTGGAGTCAGAAAAGAGATGGGAAAAGAAAATAAGATAGAAGAAGAGAAAAGAAAAGAGAAGGAAAGATTAAATAAAGGAAGAGAGTGATGCTCTTACACTCCTGACAGACACCTCTCAAAGGGCCACACAGTGTGTGTGTGTGTGTGTGTGTGTGTGTGTGTGTGTGTGTGTGTGTGTGTGTGTGCGAGAGATAGAGGGAGAGAGAGAGAGAGATAGAGAGAAAGAGAGAGAGAAAGCAGAGAGAGAGAGAGATAGAGAGAGAGGGGGAGACAGGCCGAGAGAGAGAGAGGAGAGAGAGAGAAAGAGAGAGAGAGAAAGAAAGAGAGATAGAGAGAGAGAGAGAGAGAGAGAGAGAGAGAGAGAGAGAGAGAGAGAGAAAGGGGGAGAAAGACAGAGAGGGAGAGAAGGAGAGAAAGGGGGAGAAAGACAGAGAGAGAGAGAGAGAGAGAGAGAGAGAGAGAGAAAGAGAGAGAGAGACAGAGAGAGAGACTATACTGACCCCAGTCTGAGAGTTCAGTTTAGCCCTGAGGTGCATCTAAGCTGCCTGTCAGACAACACCAGTGTTCACCATATGGGCCCAGTGCAAACAGCAGTGGACAGTGTAATCTCCTCTCTCTTTCACACACACACACACACACACACACACACACACACACACACACACACACACACACACACACACACACACACACACACACACACACATAGAGGCCAATCTTTCTATTGTCATCATTGGATTCCTAAAGCATAAAACAAGGTGACATCTGTGCCTCTCTGTCCCTGATCCTGCTGCTATAGTGAGATAGCTGCGGCGGCGGCGTTAGAAATGTATTTGCTTGTCGCTGAGGGCTTCCAGTTTTGTTGTTGGGGTTTGAATGAAACTTGCCTCTTTTGTGCTCTTCGTCTGCTGTCTTGTTTTGCCAAAAAAAAATCTCTTCTGGCTTCTCAGAGAGCTGCTCTCACACACACACACACACACACACACACACACACACACACACACACACACACACAGACACACACACACACACACACACACACACACACACACACACACACACACACACACACACACACACTGTGCTGTGTACTGTAGCTGGGCTCCTCACTTTGTGAGGGAAAATTGTCTCTTGAAATTGCACTGCGACTGTTGACATTTGTTTCTTCCGTGTGTTTGTGTTGATGTTGTTTTTTTTTTTTTTTTTTTACTAAATTGCATGAGTGTGTCTGTATGATTGTTTTGAAATCAAATCTGTTTCTTTTAAATCTCTCTTTCTCCCTCTCTCTCTCTCTCTCTCTCTCTCTCTCTCTCTCTCTCTCTCTCTCTCTCTCTCTCTCTCTCTCCGTTCTTTAGTCTTTCTCTGTTCTGTCGCTTCCCAGACAGCTAAGATGCTGGCTGCAAACATCACGTCTGAATCCAACACGTCTGGTTGGGCAAACAGACTAGTGACCATGACTTTGGAGGCCTAGTCACCCCCCCTCCTCTCTCTCTCTCTCTCTCTCTCTCTCTCTCTCTCTCTCTCTCTCTCTCTCTCTCTCTCACTCTCTCTCTCTTCAAATTCCAAGAAGCTTTATTGGCATGCCTTTGTAATCGTGTTGCCAAAGCAACAATAATACAGACAGGTTCAATACAGTATCTGTCTGAGAAAAGAAAAACAATAAAGAAAAAAGGGTAACACTTTGTGGTTACATTAATTATCATGAATTCATGCATGATTTCATTCATGATTCATTCGTGATTCATGCATTACTTCATCTCTGAATATCTAATGACTCATCAGGTAATAGCATGAATTCATTGTTTATCATTAATGACCTCCTGCTGAAATAGCAGATGATCTTAAGCATTAATTACTCTGGGTACATCATCATGAGTCATGACTAATTACACACGATCATGATGTTTTTGTTCAAAAGAATTTTATATAATTTGATAAAATAAAAGTACTTATTTTGCCTACTTTGGCCTAGTTCCTCATATCTATCCCATACGTCAACTAATTTTAACCAGGTTGCCAATTTAACCATGTCAACACTTTAGTTGAGGGGGCACAAACATGATGAATTCATCATGATCATGCTAATTAATCATGACTCATGCTAATTAATCATCAATAATTAATCAAAAATTCATGTACCCTTACCGCAAAGTGTTACCGAAAAAAGAAATATAAGTGAAAAAAAGAAAACTTCAATATTAAATAATACAGAATAGTAATAAGTTGAAAAGCAAATCTGTATATCCAAGTCTATGTCAGATGCTCTTTCTCTTTCTCTCTGAAAGGGCACACTGATACCGTGGGGCTGATACACTAGGTCATATCTGACTCAGCCACATCCTTGCTCTGAAATGGAGAGCAATATGATGACTCTGACGCACGTGTGTGTGTGTGTGTGTGTGTGTGTGTGTGTGTGTGTGTGTGTGTGTGTGTGTGTGTGTGTGTGTGTGTGTTCTGTATCTGACTCTGACGCACAAACATCTATTTCCACATCCTCAACAGTACTCAACAACCCCTCCTCCCCACCTCTCTCTCTCCAATACATTGATGAAATACTGCCATGATGAGACACACACACACACACACACACACACACACACACACACAAAGAGACACACCCAACACACAGAGATAGATAGACAGACACTCACACCCACACACACACACACACACACACACACACACATACTGTACCCCCACACACACACACACACACACACACACACACACACACACACACACACACACACACACACACACACACACAGACACAAATTATATTAAATGAACCCAAATCCACAGGAATGAAAACCATGTTAATTACTCAGCAAATATCCTCCTCCTACCACGGGGAGGAAATCATAGCATTTTCACAGCTTTAAGCAACAGAGCTGTGGCAAATAATTAGGCTGATTTGTGGAGGCATATGGCTATTAACACACACTTCTGTGTGTGTGTGTGTGTGTGTGTGTGTGTGTGTGTGTGTGTGTGTGTGTGTGTGTGTGTGTGTGTGTGTGTGTGTGTGTGTGTGGTATCAAATGGCTATTAACACACACTTCTGTGTGTGTGTGTGTGTGTGTGTGTGTGTGTATCTCTTCGAGGTATCATATGGCTATTAAGACACTTCTGCTGAATTAAATTACTCTACAGTAGCCTTTAGATAAAGCAAAGACTGCTTATACTCTGTAAAAGCATCAACATACAGTTTTTGTAAAGCAAAACCATTTCAATATTTAACATACATACACACACACACACACACACACACACACACACACACACACACTTTCATACACTCTCTCATGCACATTCTCTCACACACTCCCCTCGAGGTATTGACCCAAAACGAAAATATTTTGTGCAATGGAACCCATTACTGGTCATTATTTCAGGTTGTTTTTGGAAAGCTTTTGCCCAGTCAGGTAATAATGGAAGGGTTGACTGGACATTACATTTCAAAAAGGCTTTTGGGTTTGTGTGTTTGTGTGTTTGCCTGTTTGTGTGTTTATGGGAGAACAGGGTCACCAGTTTCATTTTCATGTAAACCGTTTCTGCATTTATTTCCCTTTTACCAACACACACACACACACACACACACACACACACACACACACACACACACACACACACACACACACACACACACACACACACACACACACACACACACACACACACACACACACACACGTAAGAATGTGTGAGTGAGTGCGCTCATGCAAAAATCCCCTTGTGTGTCTGTTTTTCAGCACAATGGTTTTTGACAGTTGGGTGATTTTTGCTTCGTTATTGCTGTTTGACAATTGTGCTTATACATTGCCCCTCTAACCGTTGCTAAATAGGTTGTCAACTGGCAGTGTGTGTGTGTGTGTGTGTGTGTGTGTGTGTGTGTGTGTGTGTGTGTGTGTGTGTATCTGTGTGTGTGTGCAGGCGTGTATTTTTTTGTCATAGTACTGCTAATAACAGAAAATGTTTTTCATTGTAAGTGTTAGAGATAAACCAAATATGTATAAGAAGTTACATAAAGCCATTTAAACAATAACAAGATAGTTCTTTCAAATATTGATGCAGTGTGATGATTTTTAAACCATATTTAGACAATGATTTGCTGTATGAGCGCACCAGGAATTATGGGTTTACATTGAGGTGTGTGGGACGGTGGGTTTCTATGATAAGGCTTTTGGTTGTGTTTATTAGACATAAAATTAAGTGCCTGTAATAAAAACAGGTAACGATATAAATTGTTACTATTTCAAATTGACCCCAAGGATAAAGGGTGTGAGTAAGATTTGAGGGATGCAGAAGGGGTATGTATGTGTATATGTGTGTGTATGTATGCGTGTGTGTGTGTGTGTGTGTGTGTGTGTGTGTTTCACTCATTCTGACCTGATTTCTAGCTGTGTTGAGTCTTATGTTCCTGTAAGGGAGTCTCACAGATCAAAGTGAGTGTCTTCAGTTCTTTGTTCCACGTGAAACACACACAATCACTATAATCAAGACACAGCCCAGGAGAAACACACTGTACTGAGAGAGTGTGTGTGTGTGTGTGTGTGTGTGTGTGTGTGTGTGCGCGTGCATGCGTTTGTGTGTGTATGATAGTTTGTGTGTGTGTGTGTGTGTGTGTGTGTGTGTGTGTGTGTGTGTGTGCGCGTGCATGCGTTTGTGTGTGTATGATGATAGTTTCTGTGTGTGTGTGTGTGTGTGTGTGTGTGAGAGAGAGAGAGAGAGAGAGAGAGAGAGAGGAAAAAAAAAAGTCACTGTGCTGTAAGGAACATTTTGTTTGTTCATTTGCACCGTTGTACTTCCTGCAAGATTTGACAGCCATCATCCTCCATTGCAGCCATCATCCTCCATAGTGGAACTTTAATTTCTCTAATTATCTTTTCTTTTCAATTAGCTGTCTGTAATTGCATATAGAGGTCTCTCTTACATTTACATGTACTGAGTGCAACGCTTGTCCAGACTCATTATTCTGCTGTGGGGTGTGTGTGTGTGTGTGTGTGTGTGTGTGTGTGTGTGTGTGTGTGTGTGTGTGTGTGTGTATGGAGGTTGGATTATGATGTACAGACAAGAGAGGTGTACTAAAAGTACAATATAGAGGCTCAAACTGTTGATTAGCTTTAACGTTGCTTGGGAACAGGTGATGCAAAACTGAGCTAATAGCTAGGCTATTTAGGGAGGGCGGAGGAGGAATGGAACAGTGTGTGTGTGTGTGTGTGTGTGTATTTGTGTCTAGTGTGTGTGTTTAGGGAGGACAGAGGAGGAAGGAAACGGTGACTAAATGGTAGAACATACAGTCTGGTGTCTTAAAACCGTGTTGGTAAGTAATGCTACTGCCGTAAGCAGAGCAAAATGCCACTTATGGGCTGAAGTACGCTGCACTCCAAAGCACACTTGTGAGAATATCCACTATATCTCTTCTACTGTCAAACATGAGAATATCCACTATATCTCTTTTACTGTCAAACATCATTAGCATGTTCTAGTTGAGCCAGAAAGACTGAAAGTCGTTTGTACACGTTTATATGCTGCTAGTTTGCTAGTTTACAGCAGAAACTGCATGGAGTCCAGTAATGTGTTCACTGCAGCCACCCTGACCCAGGGACTGGCTCCTAAATGAACACTGTCTGTGTGAGGGAGTGAGGTGTGTGTGTGTGTGTGTGTGTGTGTGTGTGTGTGTGTGTGTGTGTGTGTGTGTGTGTGTGTGTGTGTTATAAGGGCTGTCTGTGTGGGGGAGTGAGGTGTGCACAGTGTTGGGGAAGTTACTTTTAAAAAGTAACTAATTACTTTACTTTCGTTACTGCTTTGAATTGTAATGACATTACTTTACTCGTTACTAATTTAAAAAAGTAACTTGTTACTTTACTCGTTACTTTACTTTCAGCCCATAACTTGAATGAACTTGCTCTATTTCGCTGGCTATAACGTCATATGTAGCCTTTATCTCCCTTCAGAACGCCATTCTCTTCTCTGATTGGCTGTTAGGTGGCCATTAATTCCAGATAACCGGCTACTTTGGAAGTAGTTCCAAAAAATAACTCATCTAATAACTGATTACCGTTCCATATGAATGCCTTTCAGAATGGTAACTATAACAACAATAAGCAACCTTGTAGATCTACTTTCAACTGAAAGTAGTACCCAAACCGAACAGGTTAGCTTCTTTTAAATTTGAGTTGCATATTTCTTTTACGTTTTATACGCTTCTTCAAATATACGAGAGATAGATAGATACGGGAGATAAGCGGGATAACGACCTCCGAGGTGTCCAGTTATTCATTTATAATTGTCT
The DNA here is from genome assembly GCA_027497455.2 of Sardinella longiceps. Classification (NCBI taxonomy): domain Eukaryota; kingdom Metazoa; phylum Chordata; class Actinopteri; order Clupeiformes; family Clupeidae; genus Sardinella; species Sardinella longiceps. The sequence continues at coordinate 3,754 of JAODXP020009318.1, read as the reverse complement.
TAGCGGAATAACTCCGTCTTCGCGCTGCGCGCGTCGCCGGAGTTCTGGATTCCGCCTCGACAATTATAAATGAATAACTGGACACCTCGTCGGCCGTTATCCCTTACATGTCTCCCTCTGACCCTTTTACAGGCAATGGCAGCCTTCTCGCGCTGAAAGTTTTCATCAATCCAGTGAGCAATCATTCCGAGATAACTTTTGTTGTTAGCACTCCATATATCTGCCGTTGTAGAAACGAATTCTGTGGTCTCAAATGTCTTTTTGAGATCCGATTCGATTACAGCATAACATTTGCTCAAGTAGCTCGAAAATGTTTTTCTGTCTGATATGGGAGCTCGCGTTGTTGGTATTTTGCTTAATAGGCTATTCTCCTAAAACGGGGGGATTCTATTGTTGACAGCGGAACCATGTCCTCCACAACATAGGCTAGGCTGCAACTAGATTATTTATTTCTGCCTGCGATGTTACCTGTCGTAATCCTGCCTCTCCTGATGTAGGCTAAGTTTCGCCTGTTTGGGTGCTGGGGCAGTCTCATCATTACCGGGACGGTGGCTATGGGGATTTTTAGCCACCAGCTTTGTACGACTGTGCTGTCTGGCCAAGTGCTTCGACAAATTGCTCACTGACTGTGTAGAAGTGGAAAGCTGTTTATCACCAGGACATAGCGAGCACTTAACCGACATGTTTTTGCCTTTGCAGGCAACTACCTGAAAATAATGCAAATGCCAGTGTTCTCCATGACTTCTCTCTCCTCCGTCTCCCTCTCACTGAATCAATCGATTTCCACAGCAACCAGTTAGGCACACATGCGCCACTAATAAAAACAACGCGGTCATGTTGGCCTACCGGTAGCTCACTGATTTAGCCTACATGTAAATTTGTTAATCTGAATGTCACTGAAAAAAATCGTGGGTAACGCTGTAACGAACGTTACTATAGTCTAGTAACTGTAATGACGTTAGTGAAATTTGAACTGTAATGCGTTACGTTATTAAGTTCCTGACAACAGTAACGAAATTACAGTAACGCGTTACTTTGTAACGCGTTATCCCTAACACTGGGTGTGTATATGTGTGTGTGTGTGTGTGTGTGCGTGTGTGTGTGTGTGTGTGTAGTATGTGTGTTTATGTCTATTATAAGTGCTGTCTGTGTGTGTGTGTGTGTGTGTGTGTGTGTGTGTGTGTGTGTGTGTAGTATGTGTGTTTATGTCTATTATGAGCGCTGTCTGTGTGTGTGTGTGTGTGTGTGTGTGTG
>JAODXP020009317.1:0-14450 GCA_027497455.2 Sardinella longiceps | reverse complement strand
GACTGTTGAAATATTAATCTTTTCAAATAATGTCCACATTAAGTTTACTACTATTACTACTACTACTAATGATGATAATATATATATATGGGCAATTCCAGCGTTATGGACGTGACATTTTCGTGCATTATTGATGAACAAAAGGCCAGATAACCTCTGCAAACCTAGCAGTATTTCACAATTTTTTTTTCATATTCTTCTGCAAACTCCATGGCTGAATACAGGCAAACAGAAAAAAATAATATCATGATTTGCATCATAAGAATATGAGCCTTTCAATTTGCGTTATGGACGTGACGAAAAACGGACAAACTTTTGAGAGAGCGTAGTTTTTGCTGTGAAGTGTGTGAAATTTCTAGAGAAATGTAAATATTACTACATTCATACCAAACAGGACACCTCAGTAAAGCAAGAGAAAGACTTAATTTCAAATGTAAATGTAAAAAAAGTTGGTTTTCATTGGGAGACATGGCGTTATGGATGTGACGTTATGGACGTGACGTCTGGAAAAACCCTCCAAAACGATACAAAACAATTGTGAACGGTGGATTTTAACCTGTAACAAGATAAATAGTAATATAACAATGAAAAATAACTGATAGTATTGCAGCTTTGTGTGTGTTATCACCCACTTATGCCCATTATAAGCCCCTCCATAGACTTACATTATAGCTGAATAGGGTAAAAATTTTAACAAACAGATATCCTTTCGAAACTTGCTCAGTTGAATATTTACATCGAGACAATACTTTTTTGTATTGGAAGTTTTCTGAAAGAATTTGTATGTCCATGTAGGTGAGACTTAAAGTTTTAAGGTGAGGTTTACTTTTTTCGTGGAATTGCCCATATATATATATATAATCTTTATATCTTTACATTTATTATTGGTTATTTTTGTTTTTTTTGTCTACTCACTTAGAAAAGCTACTCCAGGGTAGCCTTCAAAGCCAAGGTCCTCCACCGGCCTCAGAAGTCATAAAACTGTAAAGTGACAATATTCTATGACAAGTGAATCAAGCACCAGTAGGTGGATCTTAGGTCCAGAGGGGGTGGAGTGGCTCTGCATCATTGTCGCAGGTGTTGACAATACGGCAAGTTTACAATACATTAAAATATGATGATTGATTATCTAAAACAATTAGAATCTACAGATGTTCCTGACTACTTGCTATTGCCTCGTTGTTTAGAGATTGCCAAGTACTGAACGGAAGAATTTTATACAACTTACCAAATGGCGACTGTGCGTCATTTTATGCTACCTAAATGGCATCATAACTTTTGCTTTCATTTACCAACGGTACTGTTTAGTTTGCATTAGTTCGCTATTTGGTCAATGTTGTCCCAATTTTTTTGTTCTCCTTCTTACTAAAAGCTTTTGGCAAGCTTGTGCAACAGGGATTAGAAATTTCTCTGAACCATTACTTCAAGTATTTTTTTTTTTTTTTTTTTTTTTTTTGAGAAAAAAAAGCTAGGACAAACCTAGGATCCTAGGTTTGTCCTAGCTTGATCAAAAAATGTGACCACTGGCAACATGCCTCACCACTATCACATGTCTGTCTGGCATTGTTTTGCCAACCACTTAATTTCCGCAATAGGCAATTGTGGACAAAGAATTTGTTTTTGTTTTACATTGATTGGATTTTTTAAGCAGACTTTGGATTTTCTGTTGTCTGTTTTGGTCACACAACATTTTCTTTATGCTGAGGTTTAGTAAGTAATTAAGTACAGACCTGCCAGAACTGGCATTTTCTCAAAAAAAAAAAAAAAAAAAAAAAAAATTGAAAGAAAGAAAGATAGACAGATAGATAGATAGATAGCAGATTTTCATTATTGGATCTGAGGGCGAGCATGGATGTGTGGGGATGGATGAGGTCAACCAGATAGGCGGGTGCTTGGCCATGCAGTGTCTCAAATGTAATGGTGATAATCTTGAATTGAATCATGAATCCTGAAGTGAACTGGGAGCCAGTGTAAGGAATTGAGTATGGGGGTAATATGACAGAACTTGCTTGACCTGATTAACAGTCTGGCAGCAGCATTTTGGATTGATTGTAGGCGTAGGTTGCACAAATGAAAGAAGCAGGAACTGGCTAGCTGTTTGATATGTGAGTCAAATGACAGAGACTTATCAAATATCACCCCTAAGTTAGGCTAGGGTGAACAGCTGGTGGGAGGGGGCCCAGATGTTGCCTAATTGTGTCATTTTAAGGTTTGATTGGTTGCTTTCCCCGGTGAGCCTATGTGCTTTTTGAGCAGGTGCATTTGGTCTATGCCATTTTTTTTGTCCAGCCCATAAAACACAAACATACTGTATATTATTTCCTGAAAGGACACTGGGCTGGCTAAGTCATATGGGCTCTGGACCTGTGTGCAATGTCAGCAATCAGCATATGAAGTTAGTAGAGTAGCCTAAGATATTGAAGAAGGGGGGCACAGAGAAATTTTGTTAAACAACGGCCCTTTAATTATACACTTGCTGCCATGGTCACAGTCATGCTACAGTGATGGTGGTGCCTGCTCTGGCGTACTGAGGGGTTTAGAGTAGAATTTGCGGTAAGCAATGCTTTCAAAACACTTATTAAGTCTTCATGACCAAAAGAGAAGTGGTGGTGGCTGTTTGCAAAGTTAGACAATGCTGAATTAATTCTAATCTGCATTCATTTATCTTTACTGTCAGCAACATATATTCTGTCTGGGATCCCGGCCATTGGCATCGTTTTGCAGTGAATAATTCCATACAGCACTAAAAAACAAGAAGAATCGGGAGTTGTGAGAGATTAGGCTACATCGGGTTTCTGCTGTATAGCGTAGCTTATTTAACAACCAAGCTGACGCATAACGTTAGCGATTGGGTGAAATCAGATTCAATCATTTCAAACTTCTACAAACTTCTTTCAAATTTCCAGCTTGCAATCGTTTGTCAATGGATGAGATCCTAGAACCTTGTACGAAGTGAAGCGTAGGCCTAGGCCAAGGGGATGGCCAAAGCCAGGCTCACAAGTTATATGAACTGAGGTAACATATACTTTCAGTACATGGTAGGTGACCACCTGTCCCGCTTTGCGTTGTACTGTACAGCAATTTTACCCTTAGCCTCACATCACGCAAATTGAACATCAGTCCTAGCCGGGCTCTGCCCTACTCATCAGTCCCGCATTTTCATTCGACCATACCAAGTTGAAAGTAAAAACATGGTCATGGATACGTCCAAATAGACCAGCCTACTCTTTACTTAAGTCCAATAGTTCAGATAGTTGGCAGGTTCATTTGTAAGCTGTTAATAAGCGCACAAACACCTTCTCAACGTCGGAAGTAATTCTCTAATCTGAGAGCGTGCTGTTCCATCAGGTCCGACGTTAGTTTGAATTTTATTTTTACGAAAATAGAAGATGTGCTTTCAGTTATCATTGTAAACAGCCTTGGTTATCAGTGTATGAAGAGACAGAGAGTGTTTCTTGCAGGGCCTGCACTATGGTCACGAACGCACATTTATGTAGGCTATGAGCCAAAGCATAAAAACATCATTTCCATTTAATAAAAGCTCCATCTAGAAGATAATGCATGAAGACAGGGTAATGTAGCCTAGCCTGACATAGCCCGCCCATAATACGAATGTTCATCCGTATCCATAGTCTGGGAACGGTCCTCTGGGGCGTGTTTACATCGGTAGAGAGTCTACCGGCCAATAAGCGAAGATGATTAGACGAGCTGTCCAATCGTTTCAAACCAGAAGTGAATCCCCCCCCCCCCCCCCCCGCAGTATAATCGCGTCAGGTTAAAGAACCTCCAGACCATGAATACGGATGAACAGCAGTATTATGGTCGGGCTATGTCAGGCTAAATGTAGCCCGCTACATCTTGAATTTCCCAGTAATGTCGGTGGTAAGAAATCTTGGTGTTTTCCTGGATAGCTCCCTGAACCTTGGCAAGCAGGTTAGCAGTGTGGTTAAAGGTGTTTTTTTACCAAACTCAAACCATTCATTTCTTCACAAGCTTTTATTATATCTCCTCTAGATTACTGCAACTCCTTATATTCAGTTTTATGACAGGCAAATCTAAACAGACTTCAGACGGTACAGAACGCTGCCGCCAGGCTTTTAACAGGTACTAGGAAATCTGAACACATCTCCCCAGTCCCCTCGCCCGTTTGCACTGGTTGCCTGTCAAATTCAGAGTTGACTTCAAAATTTTACTACACACTATATTTTTTTGAAAGCTATGCATCTCTGAAATTTATTTTGACATGATAGCAAGTTGGATTTGGCAGCTTTGTGATTTTACAGCCCCTTATGTCCTTCTCCCATTGAAATCCATTGAAATTCCAATCCACTCCACAGTGTTTGTGCAATATCTCCTCAATACTTTGAGGGATCTTTACCAAATTTAATATAATTAATTCATCACCACTAAGGCATAATAGCATGGCCAAAAATCCAAGGTGATAAGGTCAAAGGTCAAGGTCAAATAGGGTCATTCTTTAAATAAACTGTAGCTACTACAACACATTGTTTGTACACCATTTCAACACATTGAAGAACTTTCTACACGCCTAAAACAGAAAATCACCATCAGGGATAACTCATCTCAATAGGTGATCATTGTTACAAGGTCAAAGGTCAAGATTGCATGGGGTCTAACACAAATTATTGTTCAACCGTATTGTTCTATTGAGCTATATCTGCCATTTCTCCTGGATTCGTCACTCCAGATTCCACATTTATTCACTTCAGTGTGCCATGTTGATAATGAACTTTGTTAGAGGTCATATTTTAAAGGTCAAGGTCAGCTTAAGTCCAACATTTTAGAACTTTGCGCAGGCAGAATGCAAATCCTGGCAAAACAATAAAATTGCAGACCAAAATGTCATGCCAAAAAAACAACTGATTTAGCTATAACTAAACTGAACACAAAAAGTGGAAAGGAAAGTTGAAGGAAGGAAAATTGTGACCCATTGAGGTCCGTGTACTTTTTCGTTCATTCATTATTCTATTTTGGAAGTCGCACGAGAAATGAATAAGGACTTGTTTATGGTGTTTTACACTTGAATATTACTTATGAAATGGAACCAAGCACCATGTTTTGATATCTTTTAGGAACTGAAAATTAAACGCTGAATCCCAGAAAAAAGAGAAGAGCAATAAAGAAAAGCGTCTGAATTGCGTCTTTGGTTTGTTAAGCACCCAGAATTCGGATGACCTGGAAGTAATTCTGGAAGTAGGTGGTTGAGTTTTTATTACATGGTTTATTTATAGGCAAATGCTGACTTTGCAAGCATTGTTGCAACACTATTCCGGAACGTTGCTACATTTCAAAAGATGTGGTTGATCTGTGATGAGTGTGCGAATAATATTTTGTGACGCTCACAACCTCGTGAGATGGTTGCGTATACATAGCAAGCAAGCGCCACAAGCAAGTGCATGCCAGCGCCACCACAATATTGAGTAGGGACAGAGGACAGGAAGGGTAGACCAACTGTGATTGAGAAAGGATTTTGACAGCTCTGATTATCAGCATCTTCCATCAGCTTCCCAGCTCATCTCAAGCCTTTACCTGTGTAGTCTACATGGACACATGGCTTCCCAACGATAATGCCCCAAATATATCAAAGAGAAATGTGTATTAAAGGATAGCACCGGAGTGAATTCAAGCATAGACCTGTTGAAAGAGCTTGCTAAATGCGCTAGTTAGCAAGTGGAATGAAATAATTTGGTACAGCATAGACCGAACGCGAACGCAGAAACGAACTGGCACTTTACACTGAATCAATGGGACCTGACTATTGGAAACCGAAAGTAAGATCTGAGGTTACATTGACTCAATGTAAAGTGTTTTGCGTTCGCGTTAGGTCTATGCTGTTCAAAATTCTTTCATTTCATGCGAAATATATTGCTGTTAGAAGGCTCGTGCAGCAGGGCTATGCTTAAACTTACTCCGGAGTTATCCTTTAAACGTGCGTAAAGCAGTGGGATGAAGAGCAAGAGCGCGCGCTTCAGCTCATTAATAAACTTGCCAGCTAAAGAATATTCTATTATTTTTCTGTTATGTCTCTGGCTCCGGCTACGTCTGGAGCGTCTTTGCGTATGCCTCGTATGGTCACTAGCTAGACCTTTTCTGGTGCGACTCAGGCTGCAAACTTTCCTTCCGGGTAAACGGAAGGGTCAGTCAAATGAATTTCAATAAATGAATAAACAAATATCACACATTGAAAAACGATCAAAAATGTTGTAATTTCTTCCAATACTATTATGGTATGAGACAACACATGCAGAAAACCAAATACAGCCATTTCTGTGTGTATGGCTTTAAACAAGACAAGAAGTTGCACCCTTTTTTTCAATTTCATCTTTCATTCCAAAATAGAATAATGAATGAACAAAATAGTACACGGACCCATTGACCCATTATATCTCCCCTTTAGTAATAGCCTACCAATCGTGATTTACTGTATATCATTTTCAACGTTGATTTGTCACCTTTACAATGAGATATAGTTTGTAAGCATTGGGCAATCATGGAATAACCTTTTACTTTGGTATCAAATTCAACTATCCACTGTTTCAAAAGCAACCGACAAAAAACAATGAAATATACAAAGTGTGTCAATTACCTATTATCTGAGTTGTCTGAAAAATGGGAAATTGAAGTTTTGAACCCAATTTTCATCTTTTCCATGTGATTACAGCGTTACACGGACCACATTCCACATATTCGTTTAAAGGGCTCGATATCAGACGGGGTAGTGGAGCTGAGTGTAACAAAGCATCTGACATGAGTGAGGTTAGCTAACTGCTTCATCACTCTTGGCAGAATGGTAAAATTTGTTTGGGACCTGAGAATTACAAGAAGTCACATGCAACTATTGCCTTAAGTAGGGCCGAAACATGAGAAATAGATGTGGAACTGCTGTTCAGCCTCAAACCCACATCTGCATTTCTTTTTCAATGTTAAATTTCATTTTTGGTTTCTTGTTTGAATAACAGGAGTCCTTGTGTGCTGGGCCCTGGTGTGCCACTTACACTGGTAGCTAATCAGGGAAATAAGCACATTTCTGCAAAGATCTTGTGCTAACTCTTGAATAAAAAAAATATTTCAGAGAACAACTCTAGGCCTACATAGCGATAAACGTAGCAGTCTTGATATATCCATAACAGATAGGATTCATGTACACCTAGTAAAATAGCATATCACAATGGCTGCTGTGACTGGAGGCTTCTGAAGATAGGAAAGTCTAGTGTCCGTTTAATGCTAGCCAATTTTCAAATTGTTCTGCACCTGAACTAGCCTGACATAGCGTGACCATAATACTGCTGTTCATCCACAAAACAAACAAGCAAAAGAAAACTAAACCGTTTCTCCCATTGATGCATTTAAAGCAATATACCGGAGTAAGTTTAAGCATAGCCCTGCTGCACGAGCCTTCTAACAGCAATATATTTCGCATGAAATGAAAGATTTTCGAACAGCACAGACCTTACGCAAACACGAAACACTTTACATTGAGTCAATGTAACCTCAGATCTTACTTTCGGTTTCCAACAGTCAGGTCCCATTGATTCAGTGTGAAATGCCTGTTCGCTTCTGCGTTCGCGTTCGGTCTGTGCTGTATCAAATTATTTTGTTCCACTCGCTAACTAGCGCATTTAGCAAGCTCTTTCAACAGGGCTATGTTTGAATTCACTCCGGTACTCTTTAAGCAACACAGATTACAAGAAATTATCTTGAATACTCCACCAATGGCAAGAGTAAAGAATGCTTTGCGATGGCATACAAAACACATGATCATAAAAAGCCAGAAAACTGTGTGAAGACCAGAGGGATGATAGGGGACAATGTAGAAGGCAAAACTATTCAGAGCAAATCAAAAGTGAACAAAAGAGAACAGGTGATATATTTCACAGTCCACATACAAAATGATAACCTACAAATAAGCTGACTAAATTAAACTTGAAACAGCATGACATGAAAATGACTTTGGCCTACCCTAACTCGAACAATGATACTGCACATGCAGCCGTAAGGAGACAAGGTGTGTGAACAGGGGTAAGACAAATGATTGGAGAGAGGAAGTGAGCAACAGGAAACATGGCAAGGAACTAAAGGGTATGTACACAATAAAACAGGTGTGCAGCCTTCACATTTACTATTGGAAATGTTGTAAAATATTGAGTATATGAATGCTCAAAAACCTAGGATGACCAGACATAGAGATTTTCTAATGCAGCTTTTGAGTGCTTTGGGAAATATAATATGACTAAAAAGTAGATGATGGCTAGATTAGAGCTGGAAATATTTGCCCGAACCCGACGGGGCCCAACAGGACCTGCCGGGTTCGGGTCGGTTCGGGGTCTAATTTCATTATTCCAAGCGGGCCCGGCTCGGGCTCGGGCTGAAAGCCGATGCTCGGCAAATATGCGATCACATGATACGCCTAACGTTCGATCTACAGGCATGCGTTAGTAGATGCGAAATGTATGTAGAAGAAGTTAAACGGAGATTAGCCCTTGGCGAATTCATGTTGGTCGAGCCAGTAAATGCGAGGTCGGAGGTGTGGAAACATTTTGAGCACGTTCACAATGAGAAAAACGAGGTATGTCAAATGCAAGAAGTGCGACGTGATGTTAAAGTATGACAGCAAGACAACTGGTAATTCTTCCCTAAACAGGCATGTTGAGCGAAGCTGTAAACGTGCTGATCAAAGCCAGACGTCTATGTCTAAAAATGACTCATTGTTGACTGCTTTGATATGCGCACAATTGAAAAATGTCGGGTTGCAAACGGGTTCGGGCTCTATGAAGCTGTCAATCATACGGGCCGGGGCGGGCTCGGGTGGAGTTCTCTCGGGCTGGGGCCGGTTCGGGTCTTAGTTTTAAGGCCCGTTTCAAGCTCTAGGCTAGATAAGACATCAGAAGATGGTAAGGATATTTGTAATGGATAAAATCCTAATGTATGAAGTTTATTTATGTACTGTATTTATTGATCTAAATATTTATTTATTTATTTACTTACTTACTTGTTATCACAATTGTTAGCTTAGAGGCCACTCAAAGTGCAGAGATCACGAGGAAAGCACAATATACTCAACCAATGGCGTAGATTTGCATAGGGACCATAGTGGCTTGTCACAATCAATATTTTGAGAAGACAAAATAGTCCATACCAATATTTAGCATTTTATTTTTACATGACAAAGTTACAAATTTATTTGCATATTTCTTGTGAACACTATAGTATACTTTTAGTAATTATGCTTCGTTTTTTTCGATGTGCCAGCATTCTGCAACTTAGGAGCACGAGAGTTGTTCATGCTGCAATTTCAGAGCCACGTTCATCTCACATGGACGTAAACAAAACGAAACCTACTGAGACAGGTAGCAGACATGGGGGAGAAGTGTCTGGTAAGCTATAGCTACAGTAGCACGAAGGTCCGGACCTCTGTAATTTTTTCGAGCCAAAAATAAAATTGGTTAAACAATCATATTCAATTTATCTATCTATTACCGTGTGCAATTAAAGGTTTACCTCACTCACGTCAGATCATGCGCTACGTAACTTTAGTAAGGCACTTCCGCGCAACGATCTGATGTTGAAGCCCATCAGAGAGATTTCAAGCCATTATTCTCTAACCGGACCAATCAGGGCCGCTAGCTGCTGTAGAGGGTGTGACGTAGCGAATAAGCAACTGTTTTGAATCCAACCAATCCAACAAACTTAACCAGCGTCATCGGTTGGTTTCGATGTGGTTGGCTGCAGTGTACGTCAATTAAATTGATGGACAAGCCGTTTGCCCAGTTAGATTCAAGGATTTCTGGCTCCTGAAATATCTCGTCTATCGCTGAATATCAGATGAACGCGCGTAGCGCTACATCTGACGTGAGTGAGGTAAATTAAAGGTCCCATATTATGAAAAATCACTTTTTAAGGCTTTTGAATGTGTTTCTTGGGACTTTACTGCCTCTAAAGGCTCATTGGTTAAAATAGACAATTTACACTGTTATTAACTGTTCAGCTGTTGTGTGCTTAAATCACCTGCATAGAATTTTCCTAACTACATATGTCACAGGGTAAGGTGGGTGCGGTCCCTCAACATAGACAGCCATGTAAGCAGCTGAGGGCAATGAGAATGGATATTTGACTAATTAGGGGTGGTCTGTCATAGGCTACAGGGTAAATACTCAATGTGTTGGCTGCAGGTGTCTGGTTCTTGGTGCACGCCCCCATGAGAAACAGCCTGTTCTGAACATTACAGCTAAAAGAGTTAGCTTGGAAAAAGTGTAATATGGTCCCTTGAATTTCCTTCACTGTCTTTCGGAAGCCTTATGTGGGTATATCTTTAATTTGATATTTGGTATCAAATTAAACTGCACAGCCTGCAGCAAGCATTTTTTTCCCTACCAATGTTGAGACCAAACCTACGCCCTTGTACTCAACTAGAAAAGTGCTGAGAGAGCTCAGACCTCCGCCAAGACAATGTTGTCACAGATGGTGTTCTGGATCACCTATCGGCACCAAAATCGAATCAGTTCTTACTTGTCCCAATACACACGTTTTTCGGGAAAAAAAATTGACATTTAATGTCATCCAAATCCGTGCAGTACTTCGAGTTATGTATGCAAGTGTACAATTTCTAGGAACATACCTGATCTTAAGGGGAAGGTAGTGCAGAGAGGGGCTGCACCAGTGGAGCCTACATGGATACCGGCAACTGAACCTCTTATAGTGCTCCATTGGTGCCTGACTGACTCATCAGAATGCAGAACTCCTTTATTGTTTCCAAAGTTATCTTGAGGATTAGCCTATTTATCAATGCCTGCAAATATTTTAACTTCATGTTGGTTTAATAGTGTGCAGGTCAGGCATATAAATTACATAAATAGTCAAAGTCTGTTCAAAGACCAATGGAATCCAGTTAAATAGCCTTAATTTACTGTGGAAGACAGTCAAGGCTAAATATAAAATCATCAGTCAGCCTGATCATGTGTTGAGTGCAGAATTTCATTTAATGCCCTCAGGGGGCGCTATCAAGACAAAAAACAGTGACATGCTGTGGCTTGTCACTGACAGGCTGTTTGTATGTGATGAGTGCTGTAAGTGGGTGTTTGGTCTGCAGCTGGACTTTTTTTTTTACTGCTATTTATAGTATTTTTCTATTTGTTGTGAGACTGATGGCCGATTCACACACAAACCTGTGCGTGAGCGGTGCGGGCGCGGTTTCGGGGCGATTTCATTTAGAATACATGTTAACAGGTTAGGTCATTCAGACTGCACGCGTGTTCTGCGCGGCTCCTGTCCGGTTTCTGAGCGGTGAACCGCGCAGCTCCCGCGCTGCTTTTATGAAATAGAAACAAGTTCTATTTTTCCAAGCGTTTTCAGCGTGGTAAGCGGGACTTGCGCGGTGTCCATAGATTTTGAATGCAGAGCTCGGGCAGCCGCTTCCCGCAGAACACAATTTCTTGTGTGAATGCCCAAGCCCACAGGCACCGCTCACGGACCGCCCCGCTCCCGCACCGCGAACGCGCAGTTTGTGTGTGATTCGGGCCTGAGAAGTGACAAATAAAATTTTCTGATTCCGATATTTGGTCTCTCTTTCTCCAAGACAGGCACAGGCCTAAAAAAGTGGCAGGACACCTTCCTGAGTGGGGGATAGCATCCCTTTTGTTTGCTATCAGACAACGTGTGTCTTTGGTGGAGACATGAGAGATACTGTACTCACACACGAAAGTACCAAAGAGGGCTTGCACCATTCAGAAATTAAGCACATTGTGACTGTATATGAAATTGCCCCCCGTTTCCTTCCTGTACCTTTGTATTTCAGATCTATGTGTCTGTTCTCCTCAGCTTGCTTGATGATTTGCATGTAAGTGTAAAAACAGTATCAGTCAGTACCTAACCACACACATTCTCTCTGACGCAGCAACCAAAATAAAGATGCATTCCTGGTGTAGGCCTGCTGCACAAACAGCAGCGTCTGCTGAAAGATACATCTCAAACACATGTGAGTCCCTTTGCCTACTGTTTAGTTACTTTTGATTTCACTTACTCTCAGTTTCAAAGATTTCAGCTTCAAAAACATATACTGTATATGAAGGGTAAGATGTGGATCTTAACCGTCGCATCTCTGGTGATGAATTTACTTGTATCTGTACAGGGATGGAGTTAGGCCCGAATCACACACAAACTGCACGTTCGCGGTGCGGGAGCGGGGCGGTCCGTAAGCGGTGCCTGTGGGCTTGGGCATTCACACAAGAAATTGTCTCTGCTGTGTTCTGCGCGAAGCGGCTGCCCGAGATCTGCATTCAAAATCTATGGACACTGCGCAAGTCCCGCTTACCGCGCTGAAAACGCTTGGAAAAATAGAACTCGTTTCTATTTCAAAAAAGCAGCGCGGGAGCTGCGCGGTTCACCACTCAGAAACCGGACTGGAGCCGCGTGCAGTCTGAATGACCTAACCTGTTAACATGTATTCTAAATGAAATCGTCCCAAAACCGTGCCCGCACCGCTTACGCGCCGCTTACGCACAGGTTTGTGTGTGAATCGGCCGTTAGAGTGGAAATCTGATTGCTGATCAGCTCCAAGAAGTCTTGAGTTCTCTAAAGTTAAACTATTTGACTCGGGCGATTACATCTGTGTTTATTCACTGTCAGCAGCTAGCGTGGTGAAACCAACAAGTCAGAGTTCTATCCTCTGCAATGTCACTGTCCCTGGCATTCACAAATGTATTAAGCAGTCCGAGTTTCCATGCACAGCCTGTGTTATGTGCTGGTAGATCAAAGGAAACAAAGAAAGGAAACTAATTTGTATTACCGCACACTCATTGACTTTACTTTGTTATGTTGCAAAGATCTTACTGGTTTAAAGAGATGAATAGCATAACTTTAAGGACACCTCAAAACTCTTGGTTGGCATTGACATTACTGTTGTGGGCTGTTGTCTAGGACATATCATTCCCCATAAGAACTCAGCACTCATAGGGGAACCTCTAAACTTCACCTGTTCCATTAAACATCCTGCAAACAAATCAGGTGAATTCTACATGTACCTTTACAAGGATGGAGTAAAAATTCAGATGAATCGGACTAAAGACAGAAAACATTTCTAAGTGGAAACATCCAGTTGTCATGGATCAGGATACTACAGCTGTTTATATTCAACTGCTGAAAAGGCTTTTCCACCTTGCCCTTCAAAAGGAGAAGAATCTGTCTATGTCAGTCTATAGTAAGTCTATGTCTGTCTACATCTCAGTCTTTGGTAAGAGCATGCTAATCTTAACTATCCCTTCCTCTAGTTAGACATCAAAACATATCAGCATATCTGACAACTATTCATTCATTCATTTTTCTTTTGTATATCGGCATTATGTATTTTTTGTTGAGAATCCTATTAACCCCGTTATTAAAGAGAATCACATAGGTATATTTTCAAACCAATTAAGTTTCTAATCTCAAATTGATTGAATTTTCTTTTTTTTCATTTTTTCATGTTCACATCGCAATGGGAACATTTTTAGAATAGTCTGTTCCATTGGCCATGGCTGCTTTTATAAAAAAGAAGGTAAACAGTTTATTATGTTTGTGACTGGAGGTACAGAAATTATTAGGTGTTATTTCAATCCATATCAGTGTTAAACCGTATTGTCTTTGTCCCCTTGCAGATGTTTAAGAGAAATTCATGTTAAACTTGAGACTGACCCCAGTCTTAGCAGAAAAGCTTTGACAGCAAAAGAGGAATTAAACATACAGCTCAAACACTGAATATCTATTGTCACGCCCGCTTTTGCCATGCCACAGGATGGCTTGTGCTATAGGTTGCTGTCTGTCCGTCTGTCTGTCAGTCTGTATAGTAGAACTCAGATCAGCAGGTAGTGCAGTAACCTGGCCATGCCATACTTTGCGGGTCAATTTGGGAGACTTTTTAAAGAGGCCCTAAAGTCTGGTTGCGCCATCGTGTAGGCTAAGAAGCAAACAAAGCAGTTAGCATTTCTCTATGTAGAATTGTGTAGTCAATGGAGCAAGCTGCTATCAAAATGTATTGACAGTTGAATGGGCTGAGAAGTTACAAATCACGTTGTTATTCAAATAGTAAGCTAATCACGTGACTTAGCCTGCCTGCTAACCAAAACAAACGAAGCTGGGCGCTCCCGAGCTCGCAAGGGGCCTAGAACTCTAGACATACTCTAACATAGCAAATTGAATTTACTCAGCGATTAGCCATAGGTTGGACTCTGACATTGTTGGTGTCTGCGCTGTTTAAATACAACTACAAACACAACTCTCTATGTTGTATTCACATATCGTGGTGTTTATCCTATCATAATGTTCTATCTGGACAGGGAGTCATTGGACAGGCAATTACCACTGTTTGAATCGGCTTGCTAGTTGCGCTGAGGTTTCAGCCGTCTTATCCGAGGGTCGACCACTTGTGGCCAGACTAAACATTTTGTGATAGTCTGGCC
>JAODXP020009316.1:0-13089 GCA_027497455.2 Sardinella longiceps | reverse complement strand
TTCTGTTACTGTAGCGTTACCGTAGCTTATCTACTTCACGACCAAGCTGGTGCATAACGTTAGCGATTGCGTGAAATCAGATTTAATAGTTTCAAACTTCTACTGTTCACACCTCCAGCTTGCAATCGTTTGTCAATGGTGAAATGCCAGACCCTTGTACGAAGCTAAAGCGTAGACCAAGGGGATGGCCAAAGTCAGGCTACAATTGCTGTGGCATAACCTGGTTTTATGAGCACTGAAAATTGGACCCATGAATGCCTTACGATTAACTTGTGATTAATTTCCATGAAAGATCAACTGTTTGAATTAGAATTTAATGTAAACATCACACCCTTCTTGTACACTAGATTAGTTTGTCTGTTCTAGGGAGTTTACACATAATCTCTAAACCATCTTTGTTTTACAACATTGCAAAAATCTGCTCAAATACTGTATGAGGATCATTCATGAGGATGAATCAATCCAGTTATCATAGTGCTTTGTTGCGGTAGCCTAGTGCTGCCACAAACTCCACATGTCTGTAAGGCAAATGTTATTGTTTTTCCCTCTGGTTGGTGTACTCTTCAGCTCAGAGTGGTGATTCATTGTTGCGTTCATAGACTGTGGTCTCCGCCGTGTGGTTGGCTTTGCTGTGCATCTTCTTAAACTCTGCGGTGATCTGTAGAACTGTACGGTTCTTTGTCTCAGGAACATTGAACCACACAAACAGTCCTCCAGTCAAACAGAAGACGAGGAAGATAAGGAAACTAAAATAGTCCAAGTTCTCCTGTAAACAAGAGTGTCACATAGACAACAGACTTAGCAGCAGACAGTGAGTGTGATGTGCCTCTTAATTAGCTTGTTCTCCAAAAATTACACACATATGCACAAATGATGATAGCCTGATCTACACACAAGCAGTGTTGTATCCAAGTATCCAAAAATCTCTCTTGAGTAAAAGTACAGATACCCAGCAAAAAAAAGTACTTTGGTAGAAGTACAAGCAGTGTTGTGCAAGATGCAGTATTACCCCAGTAACATTTTTTGGGTCCGGGAACGTTCCGGGAAGGTTTTCTGTCGGGTATGAGAACGTTCCCTGAAAGTAGTTTTGGTTGTCTGAAGGGGCACCAGGAAAGTTTTTTAAACTGAACTAGAACGTTAGCTGCTGGTTTGCATTTCTGGTTAGGCGAACGTTCCCGCAACGTTATTCTAACGTGCCATTTTGTGAGAAAAATATAAATAAAAAACACAAATTGTGCATGCATCGAGCAGGGATCAATCCCCGGTCGCCCGCATAGCATGCAAGTGCGTTACCGCTAGACCACGCAGTCATTTGAATTATGAGGGGGAAAAAAAAAAACATAGCTCTAATACATCCCTAACTAGCGAGTCATAAAATTACGATAGCCTAAATCTATTATCATAAACAGTCAAAATCAAGTTGTTTAATGATAATTTACACATAATATCTAGCAGATTGTAATTTAAAATATACAATTTCAAAAAATAACCACGAGGGAACGTTTTCGGAAGGCCAGAAAGTTACCACGCTGTAACGTTAGAGTTTTAACGTTTTCCGAACCAAAATAGGATAACGTTCTTAAAATAACCATAGGAGAACCAGGAGGGAACGTTAGTTAAGGTTCCCATAACGTTCCGTGTTTGCTGGGTAGTTACAGTTACTAGTTACTTTCCCGAAAACTTACTCTGTTAGTAATTGAGCTACTCTATTGTAAAAGTAACTAGTTACTAGGGAAAGTAACTAAAGCAATTACTGCACAATATTTAAAATACGTTCAAATTTTTGCCTATGTCAACAATTTTCCTGCTCCCCTTATCATAGAACAAATTACAGTAACTGGAGGCTATTTTCAGTTATTTATAATAAGTTTATATTCCAGATATGTAATTCCAAGAAAATACATGTAGGCATCATTTTTTACATTTTTGCACACAATAGGAAGCATGCTATTAGGCTAGAAATATCTTTTCATATAGGCTGAGCTGACATTGTGTAGCTTCGTAATTATCTGAAATTTTGATACAAATCATTTCTTCATGTTGATAGGCTATTTTTGTGCATTGTTTATTGCACAGAGGTGAATGGGTGTGAAATGGGTGTGAAAGTTCACAGCTTTTTTGTATTTGCATAGAGGAGGAAGATGAAGAGACAAAAGCAGAGGAGAAAAGAATGGAAGATACTGGTAGAGGGATGAAGATGGCTTTCTTACCACCATGAGTGGGAATAGCATGCCCACAAGGAAAAGGCATGTCCACATCATAGTGCTGGACACAGTTAGCCCTGCTGCCTTGAAAGACTGATCAAAGATGTCACCAGGGAGTGATGTTGTAGCAGCACCTGTTTGAGTCAATACTAGTAAGTCATCTGCATATTTTTTTTAACAAAACCTTCATAATGTCACAACCAAGTCTCTGTTTCCCTCACCTGGTCCACTGGAGAAGGAGATGATGAAGATGAAGATGAGGACCAGGCTGACATAGGGCATCCAGGACAGGTGAGTCTTCAGGGAGAGATGGAGCAAGAGGGTGAAAAACACAAATATCCAAGTAAATACTGATTCATTCTTGACTAACATGTACAATACCATGAACATGACACTTTTCTATCCAGTCTTTTTATGATTTGAAAGAACAGGCAGACCTGCAGGTATATTGTCAGTGTGACGAGGGCCAGGATTGCACTCATGTTAAAGTATGCAATGGACAGCATCTTCTTTTTCCCAGCATTTTCAATCACCAGACTCTGAATCAGCAAAATACACAGAGTGATATAAGTTTAGTTTACTGTAACCGTATTACCAAGTATTCTTTTGTCAAGCTGGTTTATATACAATGGACATTTTACGATCACATACATTTTCTCTACAGAATTAGATCTCATATAAATGAAATTTATATAAAAAATAGGGTAAGCCACGGAGGAGCTAATGCCAGCCCGGTAGATTCCACGTATGAGCGACTGCCAGCCCGGCAGGTTGGGTGCGGTGGAACTTTATCGATAATGTAGCCTAGCTGATCGTAGGCTGAGCATAGTCATTGGGGCCGAGCCTGCTCATGGGCTGCATCAACGGTGACCGAATCCATAATCCTTGGCCTACCATTGCTCTGTTGCCCTCGAAAGTTTTGGTTAACTAATTCATTAATTAACATATGATTCTTAAAAACAAATTCCTCAATAATAAATCCGAGTTAATTAACATCTTTGACTCCTGCATTAATTAAAGGTTGATATTCCAGCATTATTTAACTGTTAATTTCATAGTAAATCATATAGGACCCATATGAGTCAAACATGAATTCATAGCATACTATATAATGACTCATGTGTACACTTATTGTTAACTTATCATTATTAATACAGTAATTAAAGCATTCATGAATGTTATATTTATGTACCCTTATTGTAAAGTATTACCGATATGTCTGAGACGTTGTCACGGCCCTCTACTATTCTGCTGTCCAGGACATCCTGGCTGGCGGGAGAGTTAATTGGCATCACCATCATCTCCTTCACATGTTCCCATTTTCCCCATTCACCTGGCGCTATCCCCTCTACAAGAACCCTGACGCCAGTTCCCCTACACACACTCGGCCACGCCCACTCACTATAGCAGTCACACACTCCCTTGCTCACCGACATGCTTACACGCACACCTTAGTTCTCGTACACACACAGCTCATTACTGACATACACGCATGCAAACATTTCATTCATTCTACAACCACACTTTTTGGTGGTCTTTTGGAAGAGACGTTAAATTGAGGTCCTGACTCACAGTGCTCGTAAAAGTTTCCATAACACTTGTCACAATGAGTAGGGGGTTCCCCGGTGTTCTGGCTTAAGTCCTGACCTGGCTTATTCAATCTGTCCTATTAATAATTCCCCAAATGTAATTGGCTCATTCGTCCATTTCCTCACTCTCCACCTCAAGCTGATGTGGTGAGCATTCTGACGCCTACTGTATTAGTTGCTGTGCATCACCCAGACGGGAAGCTACATTGGTGGTGGTTAGTGAGGTCCCCCCTTCCACTTTAAAGCACTTTGGATCAACTGGGTTGTGTTAAAATGCACTATAAACTCATGATATGACTTACGCTGGTGATGGCTGCCGTTATCTCACACAAGCCAGTCCCTAGAGCAGCATAAGGCAGCTGACTCGTCTGGATCCCAGCTTCTTTTAATAGATCAAATGCATAAAAGAACACCTAATGTGAACACACACACACACACACACACACACACACACACACACACACACACACACACAAAAAAAAAACACATTATCAAATATGATGTGTATTACAAGGAGGACCATTTGGATTTGCATTATAGTACACTTCTTAGGCCCTGTTTAGATTGTCAGCCCAAATCCGACTTTTTGCTTATCCAGATTGCATCTAAAATTAATTTTGGGTGGTCTGAACTAGCTTGACATAGCCCGACCATAATACTGCTGTTCATCTGTATTCATGGTCTGGAGGTTCTTTAAAGAGAACCTATGCAGGATCCGGTGGCGTCATCCAGTAAGCTAACTACCAAACAAAGCAGTTATTAAGCGTTTCTGCCAATAATCCTCCATTTAGAATTGCACAGTCAATGGTGATCGCCGCTAACAAAATGTATCGACAGTTGAATGCGCTGAGAAGTCACAAATCGCGTTGTAATTCAAACAGTAAACTCTGGCTAAGTCACGTGACCTAGCTTGCTTGCTAACCAAAACTTACGATAGCCGGGACGCGCTCCCTGATCTTGCATAGGCGGTATCTGCCTCTAGGAGGGTCGGACAATCTCGTGAAGGGGCTCGTTTTACTCCGGAACATGTCATTTATGAAGTCTAATGAGTTCTAGGCAATTTACATAAAGGTGTAATGAATAGGAAACGTCGAAATTTTACCTAAATGTTGCATGTGGTGGCTTTAACCTGACACGATTACCCTCTACCCTTTGTGGTTTGGTTTATTATTTCTGGGCATAATGAGGCTAAGGTGGATATGACAGATAGATAAAATGCGGACCTGAAGCAATACGAACGGTCAGTCAGAAAGATCAGATTTTTTTTTATCAGATATGCAAAGAAAAATTAGATTTGGACTGTAGTTTGAACAAAATGTTAGTGTAATACACTTTACATCCCAATTACTCAAATAAAACAAATGTCTTACGGCATTGATGCCACACAGCTGCAGAGTGGAAGATGTG
Organism: Sardinella longiceps; assembly: GCA_027497455.2. Taxonomy (NCBI): domain Eukaryota; kingdom Metazoa; phylum Chordata; class Actinopteri; order Clupeiformes; family Clupeidae; genus Sardinella; species Sardinella longiceps. The sequence goes on along the minus strand of JAODXP020009316.1, from coordinate 7,889 downwards.
ATGAAGACAGTGAGGAATTGCCAGCGTACAGATGGCTCCGTCAGCAGCTCCTTCACCCCTCGGACACGAACCCCATTCATGGCTGCACCCTCGGCCAACATGTCATCCACCTCAGAGCTGTGGTCCCTACCGCGGCCCCACAGCCGTGCAACAACTGAATGTAAGGGAGAATAGAAAGAAGGATGAAATGAGGGAAACTGGTGTTGGAAAAGATATTGGGCCCTATTTTGACGCAAAGTCAACTGTTGTTTGGCGGATGGCGCATATGGTTTTGGGGGCGTGTCGGCGGCTTTTTGCTATTTTCACAGCGCAGAAAATGAACTTCGCGCCGGCGCAAAGTCCAAAAAGGTTGGACTTAGGATGCCTAATTAATCATGGGTGTGTTATGGGTGTAACACAGGCATAACCAATGACAGATCAATCTCTCATTGCCTTTAAGAACGAACAGCGCAAAGCGCCTGGTGAATTGCTATCACACCAGCTGATCTCCTCCTTGGGCATTTAAAGAAATTAAAATATTGAATACCGAGCAAGCTCACACGTCGGGTCTAGTCATAGTTAGAGCCGTAATGGGTATGATAATATTAAATTGATGTCTACAGGCTGCACAAGACACGAAGGAAGCTGATTTAGTCCCGATAGATATCTCGGAATATTCATTCGAAAGCGAAAGTAAACTTGATTCTCCATTTAACGTCCCCCCTTCTTATATCCTCACTCGTTTTCTGTTACAGGCTAATAAATTGTGGTTAACCACATCTTCCTGAGCATCATAATGATTTTCCGATTGTAATAATTATTGTTGTGGCCGTCATTGTTATGCTGGAACAAGGACTGCATTACCTATTGCGTTGTGCGTCCATAAAATAGCATTTCAGGAATGCGTGACTGACGAATGACCAGGTTTTTCCAGTCACTGGCGGATCCCTTTCTGCGTCTGCATAATAGCATCTTTTGCGCTTCGCGCCTAGCCACACCTTCGACACACCTCCGAGGACGCAAAGTCACTTGCTAGTTAGACAACGTGAATTACTTGACAGAAAAACGAACCATGCGCTCGCACAAAATAGCAATGACAGCTTGCGCGAGTCGCGAAGGCATGAGTGCGCCGCCTGCAAGATAGGGCCCATTGTGATATGGAGAAAGAAGATAGAAGAGAAAAAGTTAATGTATAAGAACACAGAGAGATCTTTCACATTTCTTTGTAGTAGTAATAGTAATGATGGTTAAAGGATAGCTCCAGAGTGAGTTTAAGCATAGCCCTGTCACATGAGCCTTCTGACAGCCAGAGGCGGACAATACTTAAGTAAATGTACTCAATTACTGTACTTAAGTACGATTTTCAAGTATCTGTACTTCACTTAAGTATATTTTTTCTTGGAAACTTGTGACTTTCACTTCACTACATTTTGAAGACAAATACTGTACTTTTGACTCCACTACATTTGGAATTTTGCATGAAGTACTAGTTACATTGAGACATTATAATTATATACTGTTATGTTGTCTTAACTTTGTCAACCAATGAATACAAACTCATGATGGCACTTAGCCTGGGCGAAAGCCGACTGTTGACTATGTCATACAGTCTGGCCCAATGCAATTGAAATAGGTCTCCGTTTGGATATGACGTATTCTCTCACCTGGCTCTCACGCCTACAACTTCCGCGTTCAGTAAAACAGATCTCTGGCAAGTTCTGATCTATAACACACGCGTTCCTATGCTAGGACTACAAAATTTGGAGACTTCGCTCTAAACTGAGTGCTGATTGGCTAAACCGTAGAGGAACCGAGGGAAAGGGAGCTAGGGGGGCTTGGGCCAGACTACGCATGGAGATAAAATTGTTTAGCGGAGGTACGTAGGATGGCATCGCCAGGTTAGATGGCACTGGTAGATATTGCTGAAAATTCTTTGTGCTGTTCACCTTACATTTAATTTTTTTTATTATCTAGACCAACAGTAAAACAAATCACTAAATCTAATCACTATAATGGGAATAAACGCACAAGAGATTTTTTTGAGCTTCAAAACCACATAGCCTAATTGTTTACGAGTCTAACAGATAGGACCCAGAAATAATTTTATTTCTAAGTGTTGATTGACAAGGAAACTTGCAAATGGTCAGAACCATTTTACAGAAAAATTGTCCTTTTTCCTTCCAACAAGATGGCCTTCAATTTAATTTCATCTTATGTCTGTGGACCCGGATCAATGACAAAACGGGTATTAAATAACACATTAATATAGAAATACTTTGTACTTAAGTATTTTTAAAAGCAAGTACTTCTGTACTTTCACTTAAGTAAACATTTGACTTGGCAACTTTCACTTGCAGTGGAGTAATTTTTGTCCTGGTGTATCTATACTTTCACTTGAGTACAGAAATTGAGTACTTCGTCCGCCTCTGCTGACAGCAACAGATTTTGCATGTAACGAAGGAATTTCGAGCAGCATGGACCGAACGCGGAGCACTGTACATTGAGTCAAAGGTACCTCAGATCTTATTTTCGGTTTTAAATAATGAGGATCCATTGATTCAGTGTAAGATGCTTGTTTGTTTCTGCGTTCACGTTCGGTTCGGTTCCCCCCCCTAAAAAAATCGCCTCAGGTTCCAGGAAACGCGCTGCCACTTCTCAAACCCGGTCAAAACTCGCTTGCATGGTCTATGGATGGGGGATGGGTGAGGGTGGAGAAGTCACCATTCTCGCAGGCCGGGCGATTTCCCTCCATCAACAGCAGGTATCTGGGTGACTCTGGTAGGAGGGGCAGAGTCAGCATCTGAATCAGCCCACTATAACCACCACAAGCCAACAGCCAGGGCCAGCGATCCTCAGTGCCCAACAGCTCCCTTGAATAAACAAACAAATGATAAACTATTACACTGTGAGAAAGGACACCCAACAACTATGGCAATTCTCTGTGTGAATATTTATTTATTTTATTTTGTCAGGATATAGGGGACCATGTACAGTTTTAAACATAAATTGGGCCCATGGGGGACCAAGTACAGTTTTTAATATAATGTTTTCATCTGATGCACTGTACCAGAGTTACTGTGCGTACAGACCGAGACCGATTCAGGCGACATGGACGACGGAAGTAATTGACTTTGTATTGGGACCGGCGATTTGGGCGAAAAAAGCGGCAGGCGACTTGGGCGACGAAACTTGGGCGACTTGGGCGATAAAATCAAGTTAAACTTCGGTTAACTTTATGTAATGAGCTATGATACGGTTGGGCGATTACCAGTCAGAATGTCGATTTACTGGTGAGAATGCCAATAGAGAATCAGGATTAACGTTTGAATGCTAACGTCATGGGCAAATTTGCCGTTTTGGTTGCTGTGCTCAAGCGATGTTTCTTGGGAGACTTCGGCGACTCTTGCCAATTTATCGCTGGCGGTCTGAACGTACAGTTAGCCTTAGGTTAGTTTACATCTGCAGAGCAATGTAGCCACTTCCCCACCCACATCAGTTCTGTTCAAGTAGGCCTATCGAAATCCTTTGGTCACATGTCATATCCCTCTAAATCAGTACTAATGCACAATCATTAAAGCCAAGGGCAAATAGTGTGTGTCCATAACATGAACATGTCTTGTTTTTTTTTGACATTAGGTATTTTGATTATTATTGCTACACTGTAGTGATGTGATAGTGATGTTACAAACCTTAGGCCCAGAAGCTGACCAGTGAACTTGCCACAGGCAATGTGTAGGGATATAGTCACACCCACCATTGACCTCAGCCTCTTGGGGGCACATTCCATCACATACATGACATGGATCAGGAGCCCAGTTCCTAGTTTATTTCAGGAAACAGCCATGGATCAAAAAATAAAACAATTGTTGTTCTTCTTTAGTTTAAATGCATTCCTAAATCTGCTATATCTATAACAAAATAGTATATTTCAAAACAACATGAGTTTGTAGCATAAATGTTTAGGCAACATATGCAATTTGCCACGTTTTGACAGTGGTGGAATGTAACGACGTAAAAGTACTTAGTTACTAAAGTACATTTTTCACTTATTTGTACTTCACTTCAGTAGAAAAAAAATATGAATACTTTTACTTCGTCACATTTTGCAGCTATTATTTGTACTTTCTACTTCACTACATTTCTAATATGCATTCCGTTACATTTTATTTACCCTGGCTTTGGCCATCCCTTGGTCTACGCTGTACAAGGGTCTGGCATTTCACCACTGACAAACGATTGCAAGCTGGAGGTGTGAACTGTAGAAGTTTGAAACGACTAAATCTGATTTCACCCAATCGCTAACTATATGCATCAGAAGTAAGCAACCCCTCAACAGTAGAAACCCGACATAATCTCTCACAACTCCCTATCCTGCTTGCATTTTAGCTCGGTATGCAATTGATCTGATATCACCAAGTAATTAAGAGTCCGGGATCAATGTCAAACTTGTTGCCCTGGATTAATGGGTTAGGATTGGGGTTAGGGTTAAGGTGCATTGATCCAGGGCAAACGTTTGACGTTGATTCTGGACTCTTAAATACTTGGCATGGAATTGATTGCTGCAAACGATGCCAATGGCCGGAATGGCAGACGGAGTCGTGGAGGGAGATGATTATTGAGCGGAGCTACAGTACGTAGGAAGGCAAAGCCAAGTTCTTTGCCAGATATTTAAAGTTACAGGCGTCATCATGACTTTTTAATTATTAAATTAAATTTCTTTGGACTTAAAGTGTGCGGCACCTTTTTCTTTATAAGGCGCCTAATTAGACTCAGGCACACAAACATGCAATGCAGGCTTAATGACACACAATTATTATTAACAAAGCCGGCTGGGCTGCTTCTTTTCAGACTACACCCAGGGATGACTGGAGCACTCAGGAGTCTTTTAAACATTTTCTTTATTGAGGTGCAACAACATTGTACCTCAATACAATGCCCATATGCTATATCTATCCATTGTGGCCAGACTATACATTTATTTTATAGTCTGGCTTGTCAAGATAATCAGCTGCAATGGCTTCTAGCCAAATAATTATGCAACTTCAAATTTTGTTGCTGTGAGTCAGAGGATAAATCCAGTCAACCTTTTTTCTTTATTTTCAATGCTTTAGATGAGAATTGCCATATTATACTTTTGGTTAATCTGGGTAATAATCTGTGAACTATGTTCTGTAATCTCTGTAAAAACAACAGTGCCAACACAAAATGCCTCACCTGCATTGAACCCATAAATGAATCTCCCCACCATGATCATCTCAAATGACATGGCTGTTTTACTGAGAACCATCAACACAGCTGCACTGATGGCCACCAGGTTGTTCAACAGAAGACATCTCTTCCTATACATGAAATATGTAGGGTACCAGGATCACTTCATATTTTAGTGCTCTTGTTACAGTGTATCCAAAATCGCCACATTTCATTCTTCATCTGTCTCAATACACTTTACTACAGAATGGTCATGTTTTAAGTAGGTTTCTGATGCTAATGGTCAAATCCAACTCAATGATGGACCTTAAAAAAAAAGTTCTACCGCCAGAATGAGAGAAAAACGTGAGAGAATTCTGAAAGGTAAAACTCAGAGGCTCTAAAGTGGAATGAAAAACTCTTTTCTGAATTTATGTTAGTCTCTCAATGAAACCAATCCTCCAATCCTCCTTTGATTTAACTATTAAAATGACACTCTTTTTAGGGTTAAACTTAATGTCATCTATTCAAGTAAACTCTTTGACTCCTGGGGTTGAAAAAAGAATGGTCACAAAACGCTACAGTATCGTCTGAAATCACTCAGTAATAATAATGTACACCTTACTTAAACATGTCATGCATGACATTCAGTTGGATCATATTTGGTTCTGGTAGTAATGTATGAAGAAAATGCAAAAGTGGCCACTTTCAAGAGTATCGTAAATCAAAGTATTAGCCTTTAGTCTTTAGTGATATACCATATTGCTACTGTATCAATACTACATTCTTATGAGCTTTTTCGATTTATTTTCCATATGGGAATAATCAAATCATCGTCAGGTTGTTAGGTCATGTGGTGAGAAATGAACTGTTGTTTGTTTGTGATGATGTCTCACCTTCCAAACTTGTTTGCAAGTTTTCCAGCAAACTGCGCACCCACCAGGCCTCCAATGCAGTAGATGGAGACAGTAAAGGACCAAATAAGAGTGAGCTGCCAGTGCTCCAGGACTACATCATAACGTTCAACACACGTCCGATTCACCAACTCCTTAATGAACTAGGATTGGACAGAGAGGTTAAGAAGGAGCAGCTACTGTTTCAGCAAAGGGAGGCGATGAAGTTGATTATTTAATATGGAGCAACGGTAATATAGACTGCAAACGAACAAATATTCACAAAACATTGGTGTGCTCATTCAAGTTTGCAAAATTCAGGTGTGTTCATTTAAAAATACAAAGTACACAATGCTGCATTAGAGTAAATTTAATCCAAAGCTATTTAACAAAAATGATGTTAAGATATTCATTATCTAAATGATGAGGAAAAAACAATGGCTCACATACTCACCCTGGATGGTGCATTCAGTACAGTGATCTGAATGCCATACTGGAACGACCCACCAATGCCAGCAATTGCAAGAGTAGCAATGAGAAACGGACATTGCCTCTGGCACAGGCCAAAACAGTCAATAAATACAACAGCATTATCATCATCATAGCATGATTCTGTCATCAACAGAAAATATAAATGATAAAGAAGAATGAAATCACTTACCAATAACTGCAGTGTGTGTAACATTTTGAAGACCAAAGTTTGTCTAGTTGCAGATGCTAATACTGTACACAACAAACATTCAGCAGAAGCTTTTGAACATGACCTTAAAACCTAAATGACCACAGCAATTTGATGGAGTCGGTCTGTGGACACCTGTGGAGATCTGTGGTTGCTGCCATATGAATGGCCTTTTATTATAAGCCTATAGTTCATGGTATGGGAGTGGCCTTCATTATCTGATTGACATACCTGAAGAACTGGTAAACATAAACAGTACATGAAGGTGTGATGATTGACTTGATAGTAGATCATATCACTCATGTAGACTTTGTATGTATGTATGTTTACAGTATATGTGCAGTATAACATAGTGTTTAATGACTTATGTAGGCTATATGTTCATCATAAACTTAATTCATACAGAAGTTAGAACATTAATGAATACTAATTTATGAACTATTGGCCTTACAGGCATATAGTTCCTGGCATGGGAGTGGCCATCATTTGGAATCCTCTATTCTAAGGAAAAATTCTCTGCTTGGCATACCTGAAGAACTGGAATACATGAAGATTAGGCCTTTATCATACATACATGATGATTGATTGATTGAACCTTTATCTCATTCTTGGAAATACATAGAGGGCTGACTTCTTTTGCGATGTACTGTAGCCGAGATACAATCAATTATTTAAATTAGGCCTATTTGACTACACATTAATAGTATAAACAAATATCATAAAATAAAGTTGAATATTAATATAAAATATGCAATAACACATTTTTATTAATAAAATAGTAGAATAATAATAATAAGATTGAAATATATATATTTTAAAAACTTGCCTTGATTTAATTGTAAATCATATGATCGACATCTAGACTATGTATGTATCTACTGTATATGTTAATGTACAGCATTGTACTGCTCCATGACTGTGATATGTTTTAATTTATTTCTGTTCCTGCTCCTTATCTTATTAGAGATAAGGCAGAATATTATGTTCTTGCACTTTCACTGTTCCTATCTGCGGAAGCATTGGTATGGCTGCCTTTTAAGACTGTCATGACTGATAGTATATTTGTATATGCTTATGCATTACTGTTTGTTTTCTTTTTTCTTCCTTTCTTTCTTCTTATTTCTTTTTTGTCTATTTAATACTATTATTAT